>SJOL01003249.1:437860-531919 GCA_004794785.1 Opisthorchis felineus | reverse complement strand
GTTAAGGCGCGTACTTACTGACTGGACCCTGGGTCATCTCCAGGAGCGGTTAATCCATCTCCAGTTAAAAATGTAGGCTGCTTGGACGTTTCTATTCCAACCACCGTTGCTTTACGGTCAGGCTCTTCAGCCAAGGGCCTGGTTTGAGGACCCTAGTCGTTCTCCTATCTAGGTATGGTCGCCCTGACACTATCTCACGTACACCCGTGTGCTACATACTTACAAATAGTCTCCTGCCACGTCGGCCATCGCGCGGTGCCATCAGCTCGGTCGCCCTACTTGCTGCATCCTTGCATACTTGCGAGAGTCGAGTGATTCCAGGTCGAGTTTAGAATGAAGACAGAATAGATGGGCTCCGTGTACGCTTTCATCGTTTAATAACCGTAGTACATGAGCTAAAAATATGGAGTGAGAATTACGAGTTAATGGTACTTAGTCATGACAGGTGGTAAACGAAAACAGGCCACTTCTGGCGCACTCCTTTTAACCCTTTCACGTATTCGCTTTTCTCGTACCGTTTCCACCGAAGTCTCCGGAGGCTGACTCTTAAGGGCTGACAGATCCGTTCGTCACCCATTGCTGCTAGCTGCAACATCTGCGGTTGACTCGGCCGCCACGGCCACAGACACTTCGAAATCACCCTTCAACCCCGATACTCAATTCATCTGGCAGCTTGTAACATTCGCGCTCTCAAACAGGCTAGAAGACAGACTGCCCCTGCATGCACGCTGGACTCGCCTTCTATTGATGTGTGCTTTCTCTTTGAGGCGAGAATTCAAGACTCAGTTACGGTAGTTAGGTTGATCTCGCTATCGGTTTCCGTTCGCTTCTGGTTACGCACCTCTGGTGATCCGGTTCCGCTGGGGTTGGTACTGTTCTAAACTGCCGAGTTGAAGGGTCTCTGGTTGAATGGTTGCCCATATGTGCTGTTCGCCTGGCAACATCTGTGAGAGCATCCCATAAACGCACCGACAATCACTGCTCGTTCGTCGTATCTGCTTATGTCCCAGCAGACTGTGGCTCTGATGCACTAAAAAACAAGTTTCACGACGCTTTGGGCGCCCTGTTGTGGCGTACACTTAGCACTGTTGCGGCTGGGTTGGTTGGTCGTCTAAGACTGGGCTCGAAATGGCTCAGTGGTTAAAGCGCGAATTTACTGACCAGAAGCTCAATGGTACGAACCCAACCTCTGCATCTTGACTGCTCCTCTCTAGGCTTTGTAACCTGGTAGTGTCTCAGCTCTTGTGCTTCCTTCGGTTGGTATGGCACCTAGGCACAAGTAGTGTGTTACAGCTGAACGATTTTTAGGACTGCAATCGAGAAGTACGAACAACGGCGAACGCTTTCTGCAGTTATGTGCTGACCACAGACTGCTTCTGTAGAGCACTACCGAAACAACCGAAACCACTTGGCTACATTGTGGTCCCCTCATTCGAGCCAAACTCCAACGCAGATAGACAACATCGCCATTAGCTAAAGGTGGCGTGCGTCAATTACTGACTGTAGCTCGTCCTAGGACACATCTGTAGATTGAGATCACTTGGTTGTTCGTTACTGCTTCTCGTTGCGCTTTGCAGAATGCGCACACCTCGCCTGGTCATTGAGAAGCTCTCGGACCGTGATGTGTAAAAAGAATCATCTACTGAAGTCCCGTGCGGATAAGACATCTTCTGATGTTGACTCTTACTGGAACGCACTGTCCGCAACCCTGCAAGATGCTGGGCCTTCCGCTTACGGAACGGTTCACCCAGCCAGACCTATGTACTGGATCTCGTGCGACACCATGAAACTGCTGGATGCTGAGACACGTATTCCTCCTGGTCGTGGGTATAATACCACTCGGTATACTGTCAGATTTCAGGTGGAAAATAGCATCTGCGCAGATCGGGAAGCCTGGTCGGTCCAGAAAGCTGAAGAGATGGAGGAGGCGAGAAACTCTGGGAATGTGCGTAAACTGTTCCAGCTGGTACGTGACACGGGCCCAAAGAAGTCTCCGGTGGGCGAAGTAATCACTATAACAACTGCTCGCTTATCTGTGAACAAAGGAGAACGCCTGAATCGTTAGACTGAACACTCGAGTCCAATTCAGCTGGTCACCTGCATTTGCTCAACCGGATTCCAAACCAGCAACACACCCTGGACCGTGAACTTGGAGCCCCCGATGGCTTCGAACTAAACGGATACCCTCCGTCCACCAAGCATCACCGAGCTGCTGGTCTTGAATAACCTGCATCCACTCTGTCCAAGGTGAAGTCCTCAGTCGGTGCTTGTCTAACTTATTTGCCTTTATCTGGACGAAATAGAGCGTCCGAACTACATGAGGTGAGCTGATGGTAGTGCCCATTTTCAAGATGGGTGCTCGCAGTGGGTGTGGCAATCTTATTGGAATTGGCCTTGCCCTCGTTATAACTAGACGGTTTTTGTTGCCTATTTTACGTCGTCTTAGTAAGGCGCGTGAAGAGGGGACCTGAGAACAACAAGCAGGCTTCCGGCCGGGAAGGGGCTGTGTTCACGCTCCCTCAAATGTTAGAGCAACCGCATGCGTATAGACGCTTCATAATGTTGACGTCCCTTGACTTCAAGAGTGCGTTCGATTCTGTCGACTGGTTAGTTCTTTTCTACGCGCTTTCGCAACGGGGTATGCCCCAGAAGCTCGTGAGTATCATGCGCTGTTTGGATTCACATACTTGCGCGCGTGTGAGAGTGTATGGGGAGTCCTCCAAAAGCTTTCCTACAATCAGGTTTCCGACAATAATGTCCACTCTCTCCATTTTTGTTTAATTTCGTTATTGATGAGATAATGAGACTGACACTGGAAGGCCTCTAAAATCTGCATGTTCAGGTCTCTGTGATCGGGAGCTTTCTCTACCTGAAATATGCTGACGACATTGTTCTGATGATGTTCTCATTTTTGAAGAAGGGCAGAAAGCGCGAGCACTATTTGAAAACCTGACCAAAGTCATCCACTCCTTCGGCATGTGCTTCGCGCCCACGAAGGGCAGATTCGTGCTGCAGGACGTGCAGTCTTCTAACATACGCGTGAGAATTCAAGGGGTGACACTAGAGGTAGTGGAACACTACGTATCTTGGAAGTTGCATTAGCTCTGGCGGTAGTCTGACGGACGGAGTGAATGCGTAGATCTCGAAGACCAGAATTGTTTTTGCCAACTTGCGCCATTTATGGTGTCATAATGGCATCCAGTTGGATTTCAAAGGACGTCTGTATCAGGCTACAGTGTGGGCCGTCTTGTTGTACGGCTGAGAGACTTGGCCACTTCTGGCCGAGGATCTGAGAGACCAGGTCTTTGGCCACTGATGTCTTAGAAATATAGCTAGAATCGACTGGAACCAACGAATTCGCAATGAGGTGATCAGGAGACAGGTTTTTGGTGAGGCAAAGGGTACCTCCCTCAAGGAATACATCCAGCACTGCAAACTAAGGTGGCTGGGCCATGTGTTACGCATACCTAGTTACCGCCTGTTCATAGGGGTGATGTTTTACACACCCTGCGGTTGGACACAATTCGACATGACAGAAGGGGATTAAGGATGTTACGAAAAGTGTGGACGCTGTTGATTCTGTTTGCCTTCTGGGTGGTGTTCAGCTGACCCTCCATGTGCTTCGATGGAGACACTGGGCGATATGACAGCTAACCGATGTCAGCTGCGTTCATGTTTTCAGTTTCTACATAGATTGTCTGACCGAATAGTTAAGGTGTAGGCACCTCGAATATGTTGTAGGCTAGCCTTAGGTCCCCTTCCTGCACCCCATTTCTTATTTACAAGGCTTTTTTCTCAAGTAAATTAATATGGTTTTACGGCAGTGAAGTACCGATATTTTCGTCTGGTGTTGATGTCGGTGATGATGGTGATCCTCATGTATCTTCACCCGAAGTATAAGTAGGAGAAAAGAACTCTTCAAGACAGACGGCCTTCTGGCATGCGGAGTACATGGTCTAAACAGCGTAACCTGTGAAGCCTGACCAGCTGATCCATCGAGGGAGAGCGACGTTTTCTTAAAACCGTCTGACGTACCTCGGCATTACTGATTAGTGTTCTCATCATGCTCGCGCAATACTTTGGAGCACCGATGGCCAGGCAATTGTTCATTGGCGGCTATCACGTAGCTGAAATGTTCCAACTCTGGTAGGTTAATACTGTGACGAAGCTGTCTGTGTTCATCGTAGTACAACAGGCGTCTCCATTTTCTCTGTTCCTGTTCTCTAATCTCCGAAGACCTCTCACTTGAGCCTCATTAATGTTCAGTCCACCTAGTTGTGCATGCCTCGTTTGAGGCAGACTTTCCTGAGTATCTATATTCCGTTACGTCGTTGAAATCCCTGAACCGTTTTCATCTCTACCTGGTCCGTTAAACAGTGCAGTTGTCATGATGTACTCAGATTGTGCTGACCATGTGAGAAAAATCGAGGCTGTGTCCGGTGACTGGTTGCCACAGTCCAACTGAATCCACGGCTGGTTTGCAGTCCGTGGACTTCATGTAGCTAGTGTGATCTGAAGGTTCCTGCTGGCCAGAAACACATGAAATATTTAGCCGAAGAAGTCATCCGGTGCTCCATCAAATAGGTGTCAGTTCCAAATTAATCGCCCAACCAGGCTTTTTCCAGGCTTAGTTGACTTGCATACCCATCATCTTCCAGAATTACCGTATGGGTGCGTTTCTTTGATCGGGTCACTCGTGATAAACTTCTTCCGAATCCGGCCTTTCATGCTCTTGAGTTGCTGTTTTCCTAATTGAGCCGGCCAACCGAACAGCGCAATGGTAACTAGTTACTAGATTCTCCTCTGGTAAAGCGCTTTCAGCCCTACGGCTAAGTGCAAATATCACGTCATCGATACTACATGTCATTGCATTGGGATAATCAAACATCCGGGGTACGACGTTTTGTGCACTTCTATGGGCCATTGAATTATACTGGGCGGGTTCACTTTGACACCCAGTCTTTCATGCCGGCAGAAGTCTGACGAACAAAATATATCGGCCCTCCAGGAACTTATGGCGTCCTGCTCCCTAAAAGTGCATACTACCGTAACGGTAGTCGGTCGCTGCTTCTAGTTCAGACCTATGAGCCGAAGACTTTGCTTGGGGGCCCTATGTAAGTCTGGGTGCCCTGAAGTTAGCTCATGGCACGTACAACTGCGAACTTCACTAAAAATAGTGCAGTGCCACTTCGGGCGCGATATCGTGCAGCGAGCTGAGTCACCTTGCTGCACAGAGTAGGACACCCCCTTGCACTTCCACATGTTCAATGTCCCCCTGTACCATTTCGTTGGGAATAGTCTCTTTACAGGTCCCAGCACTATGACTGGTTGTATTCACCTTACATCGTCCTGCGTATCCATCCACAGTAACTGTCCCAAACTGGATATCAATTTTCAGACCCCGTTAACCGATCTGCCTTGCTGTCTTGAATATCCTCTCCCTGAAAGAAGCGGGACAATAACTCACTGTTGCTGCGTCGATGTATTCTGTCTACTAGATCATCAGGATGCAAGTACTGTAATTCAACTGGTTTCTCCGTCGCTCTGTCCTCATCTCTGGACGCGCATATCTGGTGGCGCGAAGGCCGCTGCTGATGGATATGCGGCCGAATAGTTCCATCGAGCAGCAGCGTCCCTATCTGAGTGGATATCTGTTGACAGTCGCCTCTAGACAGTTCGTTTATTGAGCAACATGTGTGAATGAATATCGAGGGGGATTCTCCCCGTTTATAGGGTCCGCTTATGTCCCAGAGGATTGTATATCCGAGATGGATCAGCAGTTAAGGCACGAACTTATTAGCTGGAAGTTCCGTGTTTCGAAACCGACCCCGCATCTCGACTGTTCCTGTCTAGGCTTAGATAACCTGGCAGCATCTCAGCCTTCGTGCTTCCCTCCGATGGCATGACAGCTAGGCACCTTAAGAGTGTTACAGCTGAACTCTTATCGCTCTCTATTGAAGACTGTTTCTGTGGCACTTTCGGTGTTCTTTCGCCGTAGACTGAAGGCCCAGATATAGTTGTTATCGCTGGTGACATGACCGTGCAGGTGGGTGGGATTGCTGCTGAGGCAGAGGTTGTCTTTTATTGGGCACGAGATATATGAACAGCGGAGAGTATCCATTACAGATTTATCCTGGCCACAGACATTTTTGCAGTACCAACTTCCAGTACAGAGAAAACGTTTGACTATGTGGTGCCCACTAAAGAACTAGCCTTGGATCCAACTACACCACACTGTCTTGGCTTACCGATCGCGAGGTTTCAGCACCTTTTGAACTACTTGGGTGCCTTCCAATCATACACTTGTCAGCTACCTTCTTTAATATGCTTTTCAGGTCTACCCAAAATAAATATACCTCGTTTGGTCATTGAAAAGATCACGGACCCCAAATTCACCAAATCTTTCGGAGCTGCTGTCTCAAATACCCTTGCACTGGCTAGATTTTGGATGTTACACCGCGGGTGAGAGGCATTCAAAGCCACACACCATACAGGAACGTCTTCCTGTTTTACAGCCCAGTTGTCCTCTTTCAGGGGTTGGGTGTCTGGCGGTACTGGTCTTTATGGGGCCCGGCGTCAGATCCCCTCAGATTACAGGAACAAACCAACTTCGTACACTATACTAGATAAAACTGTGTGGATGCAGACTTAAAAGCCTGGGTAGTCCAGAACGCTGAAGGAATGAAAGAAGCGAAGACTCCAGAAATATCCACAGGTTTTTCCACTAATTCCAACTTATTCGTGAGATGATAATAAGAAAGCGAATGTTTTGTTGTGTAGCAGGTGCTTTAGTCCGTTGATAGGGACTGTACCTTATTGGAGTGCGACGGTTTGTTTAGGTCAGTAACCCACTGAGCTGTACTAGAATCTACCCGTTCAACATTCACGGGGTCTCCTACCACGTTGGTCACTGGATAGAGTTCCGACATACACGTTCAGCTGTTGCACCCTGTCGGTGCCTAGTCGCCATGCCACCTGAAGGAGGCTCGAGGGCTGAGATACTGCCAGGTTTCCCAAGCCTAGATTGGAGCAGTGGAGATACTGAGGTCGGGTTCGAACCACAGACCTTCCGGTCAGTAGGCTGGCACCTGACACACATTCTCCTAGCACTCCGAGTTGGGGTTCGGACAGCTGCGGCAGTCTGCTGCTTACAGATGTGGGCCGCCCCGATGGTTTTACACCGACCAGCGCCGTCTTGCTGTCAAATTTTAGCGCCAAAAGATCTGTTTGAGGACCTTGATTGTCCTCCTGTCTCTGTTTGGACACCCTGGCAGCAGCTCAACCCACATACAACCATGGACTTCACAAGTAAACCTGCCTACATGCAATGTGAACTGTCGCGTAGCGACAGCGGCCAGTTCGCCCTAATCGATATGCGCATCATGGCTGACAGCAGAAAACATGCGACTACTGAGGCCACCCGTCTTTTTATTTCATTGTTACCTCTTAACTCTTCTGCTGTTCCGTTTGGCGACCACTCATGCAGGTCCCAGCTGTAGGCACGTAGTCAGGCACTTAGGGGATTGACACATCGCACCGCATTGTGCCGCTCCGAGTCCAGTATTCAGGTCTCGTTCACTTGTTCTTATGTAACCTTCAACTGCGAACTCTCAAACAGATGGTCCAACAAGCTGCTGTTTCGCGTCTCTAGATACTTTATTGATTTACATCTGCTGCATCACCGGAGCTCAACTACAAGATTCGGGTACGGTGGTTTACCGTACGACATCCTACCTATCCAAATAGCATCGACTTTGCGTGACTCCGTAGCTGCTGCAGTGGGTTCTGCCGGTTCCAGTACAGCACTCAATTTGCGAGTTGAGGCTTTGTCACACGACTAGATACCTACAAACAGCCGAACACCTATTGTCCGACTTCCTAGTTCCAGAAAATCTCGCGGTGATCTAAATGCTGAGCGCTCTTTGTTTGTCTATCAATTTATGCATCCAGTTTGCGCCATTTTTGGCGTCAAAACCGAATTTTACTGAAGCTTTGGGGCAGTATATACATTGAAACTGAGAATGGTCTTTATGGTTGTGAGGTTTTGCCCCGCTAATCCGAGGACCACGGACATCTTCAGACGTCTGATCACTGGTATCTCTGGCATTGTGAGAGTCAGCTGACTGCAGCCGGTACGCAGCGAGGTGATGAGTAGGTAGATACTTGGTAACGGATCAGAATCGTTAGATCAGCCGATTAAGCTTACTACGTTAAGGTGGCTGGAGTATGTGTTACTTATGCCCATCCACTATCTACCCAAGAAGCGTTGTATTCTGTCCCAAGCGCCTGTTGGCGAATTGTTCGCGGAGGATAGGCCGTAACAGGGCAGTTTAAAGTGGAAGTGGCTACTATCAAACTAAGGAACGTGGGAGCTGTTCACCTTTCTGGCTGGGCGTATACTACCCTACTTGTTGGTGTTTGAGAACACTGAAGAACATGGCACGCAACCGACCCCAGTTCAGCGCATTCTGCCGTTTCCCAAACGGATTGCCTAATCAACTTTCACCTGTTGTTGTGAGTCCGGCTTATGTCGGTTGAGGTTCGCTTAGGAATCTGTCAATCCCTCTGATGGCGCCTTGCTTCGACGTGATGTTCAGATGTGTTTAGTTTACTGCTGTCCGAATGTGTGGGCACTCTATTCTTACTAGTCTTCCTTAAGGACCTCTCACTAAGCTCACTCTACTAAGCCATTGTTCGTCGTCGTTATATGACAGTATTTGTTGCTGGTGTATTGCCGACGATGATGATTCTCGGTTGCTCCTGTCTAGGCTTGGCAGCCTAGCAGTGCCTCCGAGTTGCATGGCTGCTGTGCACCGGAAGGCTTGCACTCTTATGTACTATACTATTATATTATTCTTAATCCGTTCTCACTTGTCTTGGAATCGTATTGTGTATGAGGACCGAAAGTGTCTTCCTTGTTTAGGTTATTTTTAGTAGCCCACTATGTGCAGCCATACTAGTCGGGTCCACCATGGTCGCCATTTAACCACTGAAAATTCGTAACCTACTCATTGTATGTGTGTATGCTGCAGCCATTGAGGCAATGTGACCGTCATAAGCGACCTACTGGATCCTTTCTAGGCTCCCTTGGATGGCGAAAGGTATGGATATCACGATTTTGTTTAGTGAGATGGGCGTGACGATGAAAGAACTGGCATTATTGGTGATTTTATACAGCTATGTTGACCACTCGTTTCCAGGACCTCACCTGGCGCCCTCCAAACTACAACGAACTGAACACTGAGATCGGCCATCTGGCGATCAGTTACTGTTGGTGCATGTATATCCAAGCCTTCGTTCGTTTTTGAAGCACTTACGTCTACCTCGTGCGTGTCTTGATGTTCTTTTTCTTGCCTCAGTGAAGAAAAACATTTGTCGACTCTGATTTTTTGGTAGACAGATCAGAGAGGTCTACTGGCGACCTCTCTCTTGGGTCGAACCGGTCGATCAAAGGGAGAATGACAAAAAATACCCATGGGAACGAAGTAAGCCTTTTAACGGGCGCACCTGAAAACAAAGCTGATACATAACGCATTTTGAGTATCGAAAGCCTTAATTGAAACAAGGAAATACATTAGACAGATAATACGACAGAATGCCGAGAACCATGTAACGGCGACTGGCGTACGGCCTCAAGAATGACCGACACAGGTGGTAGGTAAAAGTGGCGAATCAACTGGAAATGGAAACGACCGATGCATCCAGCCAGAGCAACAATGGAACTTCTTCTGATAGATGTTGATGGGACATGCGTTTCATTTATTTAGTGTGATCGCTTTTGGTAGTTGTGACTCACCACCTACCTACTGAGGATGACATCGTGGTGCTCGTGCATGGTTGGAATTCTAACTCGACGTTTAGGGCTGACATTGAACTTATGGTCCTTCACATCAACTCCGGTTTTAACCAATAAAAGCGGATAGCACTGTTCGGGTCATCCGTTTGCTCATTCCTCACAGACGGCAGCTGTTCAAAACATTATCGCAGCCGACTCATTCAAGAAGACTGTCACCGTGAACTAAGCAGAAAAACATTGGTACCGAGCTAGCTGTTGAAGTGTATGGCAAATCAGTTTTTTATGCGTACATGCCATCGCTCGTTGGTGACCTATGTATCTTTTACTTAAGAAAGATGACCGGCTACATGAAAATCTCATGACTAGCAGCTGAATAACTTCCAGCTAGTTGACCAAAAAAATTGTCGTATGTGACAGATGCCTGCCGTAGGACGGATCAAGAAGTGCATGTTCTTCCGTAGTATTTTGCATGATGCAGAAAAGCGCACCGGATATGATTTTGCTGCTATTGCGATACAAACTTAGTAAAAAAAACGTTCAGCTGTAGCACCCTTTCGGTGCCTAACTGCCATGCCACCCGAAGGAAGCACGAGGCCTGGGATACTGCCAGGTTGCCCAAGCCTAGACAGGGGAGGTCGAGAGGCAGGGGTCGGGTTCGAACCACGGACCTTCTGGTCAGTAAATTCACGCTCTAACCACTGAGCCATCCCGTCCCTTAGTAGTAGTGGATACCACTTAGTACGATCTACTCCCAAAGCAATGTTGGAATACGATGATTCGGAGTTTTCATGAAGGAAGCGCTTAAAGGTGTTTAGGCTCTGATTATCTTATACCAATAGTTCTGGGGATCCCTTTCAAAACGCTTTTTTCTGGGTGAACATTTAATAGCCTCTTCCGCTTGTTCGTGTTTTTTTCTGATGACACCGTATCGTTTGACCTCCTTTTACCATTGTGTAATCATGACTCATAGCTGTTCGATCGTTACCCTTCCCAATGTCTGTTTAGCGACTATTGCTTTCGATGGTTTAAATATCACTTACCCAACTATGCCCTGAGTGGCGCCAAGGATTTTTTCAATGTACCCTTCAATGTTTCTCCACTGTCCAGTGGACTTACTTTTCGTTCCTTCGGTTTTCCCTATTGACCAAATTCATCTAACACTTTGGCGTCTTTTGAGTCGAATCAGCTTTAATATGGGGCAACAATTCCTGCTGCCATTAGCATTCTTGGTGTTTGATGTTGTTTTTGACTAGTTGCATGAGGGTTGATTACAGTATGTGTGATTAAATTGAAATTGGTGCCATGTTGATGTTCTTGCACAATGCACTTCCGACTGTCTCTTTGTTGGTTCACACCTGTTGCATGTTCTGCTTAGCCGTTATTCCGGGTGTGGCTTCTTCTGTTCTTCATTTTTTGCTTATCAACGCTTATTTATATGCCATTGGTGATAGCGATTTTCACGCTCTGCGCAAGACGCCTGCTTTTCCAAGTCTGTAAGTGATTGATAAAGCTGCTGTTTTTATTACAGCACCAGGTCACCTTTGCAACTATGTGATGACTGACGCTAGATTGCCTTCTCACGGTTTTCCCGCTATGGGTTGGAAGTTTCGAAATCCCAACTAGGTTTGTGTGTCCTCGAGTCGGTAGTTTTGGGATATACCTTACGAAATGCTGTGTGGCAATGATCTACTGTCAACCAGTTCACGATCTGATGACTAGGCAGGAGTGCTTGGTTAGGTAAATTTATTTCATCTACCAGCTACTATCTTTCTGCCTAGAGGCACTGGTACAGTACATCTAACATCTAACGGTTTTTTTGCTGCTATACAATCATGTCAACTTATTCAAACAAAATCGTATGATGGAATTAGGAAAGATGGGTGAAGGGTGCGTAGTGCTCGCCTACTGCAACATTTCCCACATTCAGTTTGGCGATACGGGTGGAAAAGTACATCATGAGCGCAGCTGACACCGGTCTCAGCCATATTTTTCAGCATCTTCAGTCGAGGAGCGCCACGTTGATCCCATCCTGGCAAGCGTATCTCACCAACACAAAAAGCAGGCAAATCAAGCCTTACAGCTGTGGCACCTTTTCGATGCATTGCTGTCGTGCAGTCATCATCATCATCATCATAATCAGCTGTAAGAACCGCGTACTTGTCGTACAGTGGTTGTAACTGCCACAGTTTCGTTCACCGATGATTTGGGGAGGTGGGGTAGGTAGCTGCGCATTGGAGGCGGGAGCTGATAAATTGGTGCGTAAATACAGCACTGTCAGTGGACTGTCAAGTGGGGGGATAGGGAAAGGAGCTATGCATTGAAGGCAATAGCTTGGATGCACGAGCCCAGACAGGAGCAAAGGTAATTCGTGCACATTCGAACAACTACTCGAGAGGTTGTGCCTTAACATTCTGCCATGGGGCTCTAACACCATGCCACTGTAGGGTCAGCGCAGCTGAACTCAAGCTCTATCTTTTCCACCATAAAACCCGTTCATAATGGAATGAGATTCAACCAACAGGGTGCCACCAGACAGTTGGTTACCTGGCATACGAGGCGCACAGCCAAGCGGACGTAACTGTTACAGCGAATTAAATCACAACTTGGACAAACATTTGACTTAGTCCGGAAAACCTGTCGACGTTCTTCGGCTTGCTGACTAATCCCAAACTGCAGTTCAGTGCTTTGAAGGTTGAGAGCCTTGGGTGGTCGGAATCACATGGTCTCTTTTCGTCTTCAATGCATGCTGGTTTCACACATGTGAATTAACACTGGACAAACCCACTCAATCGGTGAACCAATCAACCAGACGGGTAATCAGTTGTTCGGCTGTAAACTTTATACCACTTTTCCACCATACCATGACTTGGCTAAACGTCGCGTCGTCGTCAGATCGCGCTGGAGGTGGCGGAATCGGAACGGTCTCACTTAAATGTGCCGTCGAAAGTTCTGTGTTTACCCAGATACTTTTGAAAGCTTAGTCATGAAGAGTACTTAAGAGAAGAAAGGACATTTTGAAAGTCTTGGAACTATTCGTTAGGTTTCTTGAATTTTTAATTTGGATGCAAATTGAGCTAAATGGCTTTGTGCCGTTCACCTATTCTAAGTCTTTAGGCATCGCCTCGGGATTTGTTTGAGAACAGGATCGGTGGACAATGAGACTTTCTTCAACAATCGGCGCAACAGCATGTTTGGACAGGGAAGGTGATAAAAACAGAATCAATAGGAACCACTGATGTGAATTTCCCTCGTGCCCTCAGATCTTCTAGTATAGGGGCCAGTAAATCACGAGTATGTTCAGCTTACTTCATCAATCAGTGCGATTATGTCAATCGAATGAACCTTTGAGATGTGAAAGTTAACTGTCTTTTTCACAATTAATGGTTTCCTGTGAACGATCGAGGAGCATAAATGTGCGATCGATGCACCAGCCACCTGGACTAAACTTAGATACGTTTCCATTCTTCTGTTAATAGACTAATGTGTGCTGGTGAGTCGGCAGACAGTGTTTGCTGTTTCGTCCTTTCTACGGTCTAAGTCTATTCATATCAAGAAGCTTCTGAGGCTTGTTTGAATTGGCATTGCCCGTTTGTCTAAGCGCAGGTAAATAGTATTTTTGCATTACTCAAAGTGTTTGTTCTTAAAGTATCGTGTTCAAAACTCTTACCCTTGTCATCCTTTTTCTTGTTATTGGGGTTACTGGAGTCAGACTTGTTGAATGACACAGCCGTGTTGCTTTCCTGACTGCTTCCATCATCACTGGCAATCGTATTTTTTTCGTCGTGCAACTTTCAAATACTTGTGAAAAGTCACACACTGGGAAGAAAGAATTGGGAAAGGGGATCAACCTAGTCCTGATTTGTTACAATCACTTTGAAGTGCTCACACCTCCAGGTATTCAGTCAGATAGTCCAGGTATAAACTGACCGTTAAACCCGGTTGGTGGCAATACAGTGTAGCATGTCCATGTATGCGCAAGAGGGGCCAGAGGTACAAACCCTGTTCTACCATGTCGAACCCCAAAGGGGTTCCGTGGTTATGCTAATCACGATCCATCATTTCTCCTATGTTTCCGTTGGGATGTTTTTTTGATGGTTTTGCGTTGTTACTGACCTAGAAATTAAGAGTCTTTCCCGGAGGTGCTATTTGGATGCGATGCCATCCCCTTTTGGTACATAGGCCGCACGCCCTTCACAACAGCATCATCATCGACAACACAGCGTCAGTGTTGAACACTGATGCTTCGCTACCGTACAACCATTCATTCCATGCTTGCTCATCAGGTCTTGTGATCTTTGTCTGTGGGTCACTGGCAGCATACTTTTGTCCCCATATGACACATGCCGGACAGACGAATGCACTGTGAAGTCCAGGAATGCTGATTACTGATAGCTTTTATAGACTGAGTGCTTACCCACCTTGCCTCGCTTTTGCGTAGCAGCAGTTTTTGGTAGCTTACTTTTATATAGACTGACTGGCCGTTTAGTTATGCCCTACGTTTATTTATACGTGCTGTCGCTTCTTTTGACCCTCTTGTATTGGTACTGCTAGCATCCATATCCCTCCGTTATTGTGCAAACGACCATTTATAATCGAACATGTCTGTCTATACAAATCGATTCATGTCCTTCCAGTGACAGCGGATGACGCAATTGTTATTAGTCACAAAAGAATCCTAGCCTATCAGATATTTTACGGCAATGGTTTTCCCCGAGCACAGTGTGTACGAAACAGCTTAATCCTCTGATCCTTTACCGTTGTCACTGCAACCATACTCAGCTGTTCACCATTCATTCCTCTTGCTTCTTAGACCACCCTTCTTTTTTCCTTGCTTCACAAATGATTTCTTCGACTTTTAGCAGCACCAAGTTTTCATAACGTCGTCGTCCTCGCATAATTTCGTCCCACCTTCTGGCTTCCCTTGTGTTTACTCGAATCACCATGCTCAGGTGCTGAACCTATTCTGCTCTAACTATGGACTATTCCTGCGGACTGGGTCCTCATTTGGGGGGATCACTCAGGCGCAGTTCAAACATTCGACGTTCTATATCTTCCTCGAAATATATCGGGGGCATTGATTGGCGTAAGTTTGGGCTGTCCCTCGCCATTCAAAAAATGGCTTTTTCTCAGTTCGTCTCTCTGCTCGTTAGCATGCTGTTTACGCCTGATCGCATGTGCCCTGCATGTTTTTGCTAATTTCTTTCTGCGTTTGGGTTTGCATTGTTTTTTTTACCTTTTTGTTGCTCATGGTTTATCCGTTGTCTTCCCTATCCACTTACAGTTCCCTTTAGCACATCTAGTTAAATCCTAGTTTTTTTTTTGGTTCGCAGTGATTTTCCGGGATCTACTCTGTTTTGATTTATGCTTTCAATCACAGGAATTTCTGGTTTACTGAGACAACGTTTTCCAAAGTCCTTTTCTGCTTTTTGTGTCCTGATTATTGTTAGCGTTACTCCAGTGAATACCAGTCAGGCTGGCCCCATTTTCTGATGCTTTCAGTTTTGTAGCTCCTCATGTGGCATCACAGCTACTCTTTATTGTTTTGCGTCCTGGCCTCACTGATCCTTTTTGCTCTCGTCACACTTGTCTGATAGCTGAGTCGGACATGTTCATCATCGCACCGGTTTGTCCTACTGGCGCCACTAACCTTCCTCGTGTCACGCAGTATGACGTAGCTGTGATCTAGCTCCCCTAACTCTCATCACATTGTTTCCTCTTTGTCCACCCCCTCTCCATTCATTTTTTCTTCTAAGTAGTCCATATGTATGCTCTCTGTTCCAGATCTGAGGACCCAGTTTATAGAGCAGTCTAAATGTCTGGATTTGAAGCTCGACATAGATTGCACGGTGTTGGCCGAACTGCAAGAATTCTATCGTCGTCGAGCTGTCGTCGAACAGGACTATGCTGATGCCCTCGCCAAATTAGCCAACACTCTGAAGCAGAGACATGCCAATGAAACAGCAAAGTGTGTGTTTATTATTGGAGGTTGCTTTTTCCCCACCCCACTTGTTTTTAGCTTTTACCGGATGTCCCAGCGAAATATACCTTTGGGAATTTTTAGGGATGGCGCACGTTTTTTCCTTAAAAATAGTTGCTCGAAGACTGTGCTATGTGGATAATATATTTACCAATGTGCTTGTGAAATGATAGATATGGAATTTTTTTCAGCAGCCACGTGACCCTTAAAAGTTTTCAGTGAAACTGGAATCGACTTGTACTTTACAGTGAAGGGATGGGTGACACTATTCGGCTGCGAAACATTACTGCTGAAGCTTGAAAATTGGGAAATTTAGTTTGGTCATTTAACTAATCAGTTTCCAGTGTTTTTGAGCACCAAAAGTGTACACTCCACGTAACAGAACGAGTGGCTGAGTACCATTCAGATTTGGGAATAACGCACCCGGATTAGAATCGGATCCGATATCCTTTTCCTCACAAGTTATTATTTATCGGTCATCTGTTTTCGGCCATAGCCTCCCGTTTCTAACCCATGTTGATTGGAAAGTGGGTGTCACATAGTTGGGGTATTTCACTCATTGTTTGTTTCATTTTTTGTGGAAATTCAAGATTCCAATTTATGTGTTAGTAATTGCACCTGCAACATATCGGACGTATCGCTGAGTGATATACGTGTGCGGTACTATCGATTTTCATTTACCGATTTAATTGGGGGATAACGGCAGTTCGGTTTGTCACTGAGACTTAGTGTAGCTCCCGAGTTCATTCGGGTTCTGTTTTTTTTTTGTTCATTGACATCCCTAAAGCTCGAACACTAAATTTTTCGACGTTTATTGTGGATACTAGTTTCCTGTGTAATCAGAATATACGAAAATAGTTGGGCCTGATTTCATGTCGATCCGAAGCGCAGCGTGCTATCGCCAGTCGAGTTTGTTTTGTCTCTCTTCCAGCCTTCCTTGCCATTCGATAGGCTAGTTTGTATCCGACTCCAATCCATTTATCATTTTTTCCTAAATACTACCTTTGTCTTTTTTATTCTATGTGGGCCATTTGCCATGGAGCTAAGGTAAACATCGTGTCCGCCCCACTTATGTCTCCTTATTGTTTTTACTGGTCGTTTATGGCGCACGTAGCTTCGTCTGTTTCTTTCCCCCTTCCACCCTCTGTCCATCCAAAATTTATTGATTTGTGCAGGCCTCGGCAACGCGAATAGATCCGTAAACCCACACATGCCCGCCCACTACATGAGATGTTGACTCAGCAGTTAAAAGAGTCACACACACACACACACATCCAATAGGCTGATAGACGACTGTTTATGCGCCAACGCCCTTCCTATTATTCGATATGAATTCCCATTAACTATCACCGTCAGTGACACCACACATTTTGTCTCCAATTCCATTTCTAGACGCCCTCATTGGGCACCGTACACAACGACGACAATCTTAAATACGTTGCTCGGTTCCACTCTGCGGTTGTCCGAAGCCCATTCCACTCTGGCTGATTTGTTTGCCAAACAAATGGTCCAGCGCCTGGCCGACATGGACGAAGATGCCGTACGGTTGCACAAACAGGTGCGTGGTAGGCTCACTCGTCTACGTGGCTCGACTTCCAGGAAAGCGTGTGTTTGTGTTGAAGCAATGTAGTTGACAACATTTTTGTTGCATTTGTTGACGCTATTTTGCATTTTAACCAACACAAAATGTGATGTTCTTAGAAGAAACTTACACGAAAATGTATGATACACAGACAGTGGAGATCCAAATATCCTCACAGGAAACTGCCGTGTTCCCTCTCATCAAGAAAACCTCTGGGTCGGGAATGTGTTGCAGTCTTAGCCCCACATATCCCAGTCGATCATTCTGACAGTTCATAAACAGTATACTAAATCATTTCTGTTGATATCGACTCGCCAACGTACTGAGTTTGTTCGTTTCGGTCACGTTTGAAGTAACCTTTATCTCTGAACCAACGATATTCTATCGACTCCAGCCTCTATCCACAGTTTTCTATTCAGTAACGCATCTGAACCCATAGGTAATGTGAGCTGTTCTGCTTCGAAACAAAACCGTTACCATAACAACGACAATGTTTTTATGGATGCAAATTGATGCACGTTGTGCCTGCGACAGCGCTCTGTACTTTCCAGTCGAGCATTTTTTTGGTTCTCTCCGTACATTTGGATGAGAAGCGTCTTGTTTTGGTGATTATATATCACTTCAAAATCGTCGGGACAGGTAGAGCGCTCATAAACATTCACTTTCGTATGCTCATCATCGCACAAAGGTGTTCCGTCTTCACTTGTCCGCACGCCACCGAAATTCTGGCCATAAACTCTACCTCATCCCGGAAAATCAGCCTCGTTAATCAGAATTTTTACGTTGGTCCACCTGATGCGTTTTCACTGAGCTGAAAGTTTTGTGGCTCACCCAGTCTTCAATCGTTTCTTTGCACTGCTTCTTAGGTATTCACGTTTTTCCACGGTTGTTTGCGTTGCTGTTTCTTTTGGCGATTTGTTTTCTGTAACCCTTCTGATGAAGACGATGCTATAACTTTTCCTTTGCGTAGAAACATGTTGCTTTTGTCGCCCCCACCAGCCAGCAACCCATGGTAACAGTGGTAAAACTCGCATCATTTGTTGTTACGGCACCCATTTTTCGGACATGACGGCACAACCAATTCATGTCAAGTTCTTCATTTGAACAACTGCCTTACTTTGCGTGCCTTCATTATAAGGTTTCTCTTCTGCCAGGTCATATGATGAACCTGACAATACCGGAGGCTAGATTTCCACATGATCCGCTCGGCGGTTTGATTGAATATTCAATCATTACATCACGTGTAGTTCCTGACAAATAGATTGTACAACTCGTCCTGACAATCCAGGGAATGCTTTCAGCACCTTAATTAGTTCTGATCCATTGCGGAGCTGCTAGTGTGACTCTGTCGATTTGAGAGACAACTTTCGCGGGCCTTCTGATCTACTAGCGTTAGTATTAATAAACTAATAATCTTTCGGCAGTAGCACCCCTTGGGTGCCTAACTACCAATACACCGGAAGGAAGCACGATAGCTAAGCTACTGCCAGGTTGCCGAAGCCTAGACAGCAGCAGTTGAGATGCCGCAGTTGCGTTCTACCCACGGGTCAGTAGGTTCGCACCTGGACCACTGACCTATCTCGAGTTCTAGTATCGTACACCTGCTTACGCTTTCTTTCCCTAACCTGGATGGTTCGCATTTTCACCGGTCTCGGTATGTGCTTTAACCTTGACTGTAGACAGGGTTCGGTCCTGAAGAGACTCCTCTTTGGGAAATTCCTGGTCAACATATTCCCTTGGTACTTGGCGAAATTCAGTTGTATTAAAATTTTACGCCCCGACTTTTGCATAACTCGTGTATCAATGTAGCTTGCATGTATCCACTAAAATGATACAGTAGTTGAATGCAGTCTACACTGTTCCGTACAGTGCCGCACCGTGAGTGCGAGGACATTCTGTGGGTCCAGTCGGTATGTCCAGATTGTTCGACTCTCGCCGTCCATAAAAGCGTTTTCTATGATTTTGCGTGCCTTGATCCGCGAGGATTTTCCCCCCATGGTGATTGTTCCTAAATCTATGGGAGCCGATCACATGGCATGGGTTGTCGTCTACGTTAATCGCGCGGCGTTAGCGGGAATATTATCCACCCAAGCATTTAACCCACTTTTTGAGCTTACGGGTCACTAGAAGAATCTGCCCAACCAACAGATGGTTCACCCACCGCCTTCTACTGTTGTGCAGACGCTATGCACCTGGGTGAAACACGCTACGACTTACTCAGAGTTGCGTCATTCGTGCAGCGTAACTGGTATGAAGCAGATGTTTTTTGGGAAACAAAGTCAACATATGAATCTGGTGGTAACTCGATAGTAGGATGTGTGGGTGTTCCGAAAACGTTTTGTTTTCAGTTAGTTTCAGAATTCATCACTGATGCATCCAAACCTACTATTTTCGGTAGGTTTCTGTCGATTCTTAACACAGCGGATAGAGGACGCGATGAACACTCTTCGCCAGCCTTGCGACGTAGGAGTGTCAACATTGGTTAGCTATCTTCTTGGTTTCGATTCCGCCTTGTTTAGTCTACATGTGTCAACATTTACCCCCTGTTGGATGCACTGCATCCTCAACCCATGGTAGAAACCGAGACGTCTACTTGTCTATCTAACAAAACTTGCGTCACCGTAGCGAAAACTCGTTTCTGAAGTGAAATCTAGAGCTACGTTTGACTTCCAGCATGCGGCAGAGGTTTGGATGAGAGGAATCATCTTACGGGGCGAACCGCTTCCTAAACTGGGCTCCGTAAACTGTGCTTGTTAGGAAGCCATACCACTCTTCGGTCACCCGTAGCTGAATGGTGGCGTTTCGTTACTACCCTGAAGGTTTCAGGTTTGAGTCATCAATACTTGTGCACTCTGATAATAATTTCCAATAAAAGCTCTGATTGTTTCACCATACATTGGTTTTGTTCCACAAGAAGGTATTTTCGCACCATTGCGTAGGTTATCGCTAGCGGTCCCGCTGGGGACTGCTTGACAAATGCGTAGGTGAAGTCACACTGCATTGTATGTGGTGTGCACAACCGGATCGTCTAAGTTAGACACCATATCTTGAGCCTTCATTCGTATATCGTGATTCTGGTGTTTTATGGTTTCAATTTGTTTTACTTGGATCGTCTGTGCTCAGCTCATAACGGGCGGCGGGCGGTCCACTACGTGAGTTCAATAACTGACCAGTGTCGTTTTTAATGCAACATTTCATTGTACAGTGTCGTGAAATGATGTCCTGTTGTCAAGACCGTGTTCTGAGTAACACTGCCAAGCTTCAAGCCGATCTACGGGAATATATGAACAAGCAAACAGCCACAATTGAGGCTGGACGTGTATGTCGACGTTTTGAGGACAAACTAACCGTATCGGACCAGAAAGCTCGCAGTAAGGGAAAGGATCCGACGACCAGTCAGCGGTACTTACGTTCTCAGAAAGAATTTGAGGCTGTGAGTTTTCTCACTGATATTTTTGCAGTGTCACTGAGTTGATCAAGTTTGACAACATTTATATTGTCTGAAATGAACCGGGAACTAGCTACGTAATAACTTATGAATGCGCGTTCGGTCATGACTACTTTTCTGTTATATACACCCAACGTTCCTCATCTATCAAATTCACATTTTTGTGGGGAATGTAGTAAATGCGATTTCGTTAGAAACGCAGCTAACGAATGTGTCTGATAATACTTCCTCGTATTGTGCACAATTGGTGTCGTGTTTCATGCAAAAGACATTTAATGCATTAGATTCCGACTGGGAGCCGAGAAGCAACAAGCCAGCCAATCGTTGTTTTATGCTGCAAACATAGGGCGATTTGTGGACAACGGTCTACTTGGCCACAACTGAGAAGGGCCACTATTAAGCTCACCGCATCACCTACTGGGGCCCACACTGAATCCGTTTTTCTTCCTGAGATGTTTGGTAAATTCGGAGTGCTTTGTGGATAAGATTGAAGCTTAATAGTCGGTTGCTATTGAGGGGAACGTTAGTAGGTCAGGTAGCGTACATGGCCGTTGGTTTGTTCGCTGAGCTAGGCAATTTGACTGCAAACTTTTCATTATCAGTCGAGGTGACATCATCAGTGTGTTGTTGTGGAGCGTAGTGGAGTGTAGCGATGAGTCGGTGGTTGTGCGCTGAGTAGCGTTGTGTGTGTGTTAATATACGTGCTGCTACCCGGGGCTGACCTTCGATCATGACTGGCTGTCCGGTTGGGTGATTCCATTAGTTATTCTGTCATCCCATGTCATGATTGGTCGGTGACCACGTGACTTTTGAGCTTGGCCTCCCAATGGAACCGCCCGACCGAACAACCAGCCGTGATCTAAGGTCAGCCCCGACTAGTAGCACGTATATTAACACACGCGCAACACTGCTCAACGCACAACCACCGACTATTCGCGATTCCTCACTACGCCCCCCAACAACGCACTGAAGTCACCTCGACTGGTGGTGAAACGTTTGCAACCAAGTCGCCCAGCTCAGTACAAATCAGTAATCATCTTAATACTCGCCATTCATCCTCCCTTTTAAGGCGATTCGATGAGGGGTCCAGGTAAACAATCGGGTAAGATGGAAGCCAGGAATGTTTTCCACTAGGACCTTGGCCGATGTGTTTCAAGCAAAAAACAACTTAGTACCGTGATTTTCGGTTGTTGAAGGTTGACCTTTTGCTTTCCTGGTGAAAATCGTGTTATTGTGCTCTATGTCCGGACAGCCTTTATGCAAAACGATTTCTAGGCAATAGTGGCGCTCCATACCTCATTTTCAGTCCCTCAAAGAGGGTCAAGGTCGGCATCTTGGTCATGTGGCAATCACGAATACAATTTTCCAGGATCTTGTACGTTGTGTCGTATGCAAACAAGTTTGATCCTCTCAAGTGCGATATGCACTCTTCACTAATATGCACAAGCTCAACCAACTGACAACCCGTATGCATGTATGCATCACGAGGACGCGACGCTAACTTCAGTTCATCAGTCATCATGTTCATGCTGACAAATTTGTTGCTTTTAGACACGTGAGCACGTGTTTGTTTTAGTCCTCTAACTACACATTCTGTATCTGAATGCACGCGGTTCGTACCGCAGTCTCTAAAGAGCACAGTTGTTTGTGTGCTCGAATTCGAACAGCAGAGTACCATCTTTCTCTGTACCGGTGCACTACACGTAAAATTTGGTACCCGTTGTCTAAAACTGGGTTTGTTGGGCTTCCATCCCCAATTCAAACTCTTCTCTGGTTTTGAACTATATTCTCGTGGACCACCGGATTGACAACTCACGCGTAATAGTCTACGATCTTCGTCACATATAGATAGGGGTTTGAGCGAAGTCTAACAATCAAAACTCGAGAGGTTATCTTATCAGCATTTTAGACAAGAATCTTTGGGACACATCTCCTTAGTTTTTAGCAATCCTCCAGTTCTCCCATTCTACTCCGTTATCAAACGTGGTAAAACTGCTTTACCCGTGTGACTAATGTTCTCCACCTTCCTTTCAGAAACAACAAGTCTACACGAACGCAACCCTGGCAACTGCGCGAGCCCGAAACGACTACCTCCTGCAACTGGCTGCAACCAATCACAGCGTTGCCCGGTACTTTACCGAAGAGGCTCCCGATATCATTGATGTATGTTAAATCCTGTGTGATTTGCAAGGGCTGCTTCGCTAACAAAACTTTTCAACTTAATCTTTCGGAACTTCAGTGTATTTTCCTTGGTTATGTTCTGTCCTTGAAACGTATCACCATTGTCCCTTGCAAAATGATGCTCACGAAGGTGGGATTTGAATTCACTAATTGGACTGTAGTCGAATGGTAACCGGCCTGCCAAACCAGGATAGGCCAACAGTTCAAAGTCAGAATCATTATGATATTTCGTGTTTTGTTCGTCGGGACATTGTTTAGAATGTGAGGATCCATCTGTAAACTGAAAATGTGTTAAGTTGGTACTTCAGCGAGTCCTCCCTATTTATCTTTTCGCTACGAACTGTCCCGTAACAAGGAACATGATAGGTGAACATGACCATTCAGCTACCTCACTTGTGTAACATACTTTTGTTGAGGCTCTGAAAGTGTATTCGTAGACTGTACAATACTAATGACCTTTATTTTCGCGGATTAGTTGTCTGGCAGCTTGCAGTAAAAACCAGTTTTCTATTTCATTGGAAAACAATATAAAATTCACGATAGGTGACCCATATCCGTTCGACTCAATCGCATTTCCGCTGCCTTCTAATATCCTGTCATTTAAACTTAAGTGGATTGATTTCTTTGGACGTTAGTAACCCGTTTACTATCGCTTGCCTCACCTGGTCCTTTATTGAATGGACGTTTCATTATCTCATCTCTGTGTCCTCACTTCTCCAGTGAGCGGTAGAGTTTAGGAAGTGGAATGAGATATATCGATTTCAGAGCAGTCGTTGACCGGCTTATAAGACTCATCCTGTTATAACACCTGCGGTGCCACGAATGATACATTAATTTACTTGTAGAAACGACTGCAGTTCCTTGAAATGAATCGTTTACCTAGTGGGGGTACAAAACCAAGGAAAATGGCACCATTTCTGAATGAAATTCGGCCCATATCTCTGTTCGAGATTTGGGGAAGTTTTGAAAGGTGCACATCGAACAAATAGCAAAAACAGGTTTTCAGAAGGAATACGGCTGTATGACGGACTCGTCTTCGAACCCAGTTTTTGTAACAAGCAGACACCTTCGTTTAATTACTCCAAAAGGCGGTTACTTTCTTTAGATATTTGCGCTTCATAATGTTAGATAAGCCTAAGATAGTTGCACTGCTCCGCGTTGAGTATTTGGACGTAGGAACACAAAGTACTGGAAGAAGGGACACCTAGCACCCGGGAACATTTCGGTTCTCCCAGTAGTCTCCCCTAATGAGTGGCTTTACTCTCCTCTGTTTTTGCCCGTGTTCACCAAAATGGTTAGTTGTCAATGCTGTTTAAGTGTAAGTAAACAAACAGTAAAGAATGGCTATATATTGTGATACTATATAGTGTAACTGTTTTGATTGATTGTCCTTGTATCTGGGCCAGGTTCCGAACTACGTGGTCGACCGTCACAATCATCCCTCTCAGTCGGATCTCAACATTCTTTTGTTGCTACCAGAGTTGACATTTATAGCTGTTGAAAGCCCTTGTTACTGTGACTATGGATGTTTCCACTCGTTTCGTCCGGTTTCTGGTTTCCTGCTGCTTCTCGATCAACTGAGGTGGGAAATGCGATAGCCAAAACAGTGCTTCTTGTTGATTTTCGCCCGCCATACTGCAGTCTCTACCCGCTCCGCTACGTTCATTTCTATTCGGTTTGTGTTTGTTTTGCTGTTTGGCTGAAATAAGGTCACTGCGGTGTGTTACGGGATCCATACATGTTGGGGGAAGTTTCGCATAGGTTGCACTGTAGTTGTCTATGGTTTTGTGTTTTCCTGCCTTCATTCTTCCTTTCTTATATCGAGGAACGCCATCCCTTTGATCATATTCCTGCTGCTTGCCTTGTTTAATATGTGTGTACTAGTTGGCTGTTCGACTGGTTTGAACAATCAGATGATTGATCTCCTTGACGGAGCACGCTACCAGTAAGGTTGCTGAGGACTTAAAAAATTAGCATCTATTACTACTAGATGAGTTATTTTTTGCTTACCCGTGTTTACGGTTGACTGTTTAAACGTCGTCATGTTCGGACTGCCTCAACTCGGTAATTTCAGACAAATGATGTGATTTGGAGTAGGCAGGTAATAATCTTTTGATTGACGAGAAAGTATGTAAGCAGGAGCTTCAATTTACTGTTTATACTGTTCAGTCGTTGATAAACTATCTCTGTATATGGATATCGTTTGCTGTCGCGGTTGATTAATGTCCGGATAGATATAATGCGTAGATGGACGTCGATTTCCGGAGTAGCCTGTTGTCACGGATATAGTGAGTGCACTGTGGCGCCATACAAACGGCGATCTATACAGGATAGACCAGAGTCAACAGCGGATAAATTGAACAGAGAGAATTAAACAGCACCAGCAGATCCAACTGATGGTTCGTGACTGAAGCACTTAGTTGGATGAACCGCGTAACGCACAAGTAAAGTAACCCGTTTCCGGAAAAGTTCGGGAAACAGTCGGTAGATTTGTTTTGAAGTCCTTTCTCCATAGAAAGATACATGTGAGTCAGGTTAGCGAAGGTCCGTCCTCAGTTCCATCAAATTATATTTCGTTTGTTGTTACCGAGATTAAAGTTGTCGCAGTTAGTCAGTGCACTATCTGTTGGAAACCTAACCTTTAGGCGATGTTTAGTACCCCTTCCACAGTATCTCGCATGTGTTTGAATCCGACAAGAAAGACATTCATGTTTCTGCCTCAGTGTTTTTTCTTTGCAAGCACTTTGAACTTTATCGAAATGTCTCTTTAGCTTTCCGACCATTTTTCCATGTCTGCGCATGAATGGTCCCAAATATCCCTACCTCACCTTGAACCGTAGCAGAATTTAGTTCTATAAATAAAATAATTTGGCTGACCGTTCACTGAACTATACACAAGGTTTCACCCGGAATGCTAAAAATTAGCTCAATAATTGGGATGTAAATAGTGACCAAGCAGTCAATCAGACTACGTTGGCTTTAAATAGGTTTTTTTTACTGTTGAGCCGCTGCAGGGGAATACCAACTCTGTATTTTGTGTAATCATAATCCACGATGTGCCCACATTTAGTCGATTGGAATCTAATCATTTATTAAGCGACCTTCAGCAAATAATTTATGGTTCATAAACTTATTTTCATTCGGTGTATACAAGGATATCAGTCAAACAAAAAGTTGCTTTTACATCCCGCAAGCTTTCTGCTGATTTTGGCCACACTGACAAATAATCTCATGCCACATCGGTCGTCAAATGGTGCCACCAGCTAGGTTGCCTCACTTGTTGTGTACAACAGGGCGAGTAAGCCAATACAGGCTACTGCTGACGCTTCCATCCTTTCATATACTTGTTGTCTCTTCCTCGCCCCATTGCTAATGGCACTTCCGTAGGCCCATCTTAAGAACCGGCGGATCCGTTCGCCACTCGTTGCCGTTAGCAGCAATATCTATGGTCGGCTCGGTCGCCACGGCCTCAGACACTTCGAGTATGGCATCGAAGCACCAGTGTTATCATCTGGCGTTGTTGTCAATGATGATGATGGTTCGAACCCAAGCACGACATCTCCACTGCTCCTGTCCAGACTTTGGAAATCTGGCAATAACTCAGCCCCCGTGCTTCTTCTGGGTGGCATTGAAGGGCATCACTGCTAAACCGCGACTGCATTATTGTAGTATTACGTGGGCGCACCGCGAAACCGTCCCAGATAACGCACATAAATGGGTCGTGTTGTCGTCATATATTTATCATGTACTCGGTTCTGTTGCTGACATTGGTCGCATCACACTCAGGACGGTCAACTAATGCACCCTAGCATTGTAGATGCTGAAAGTTAGAATGTGTTTTTCTAGAGCCGTGAAATCGAAATTGAAAACAACACCTGAGCGAGTCAGTCAGTTTATTGGGTAGCTAAATCGTACGAACCTTATTTCATGATCGTTTTAGAACTACCGACCACATACATAGACCCGGGTTGCACGAATTGATACTTGCTAACAGGGTTACTCTGGTCTTCTTTGGAATCCCATGTTCCCCTTTTGGCCGTCATTCTTCTACACGTTCTTCCAGGTCATTTATGTGGCCTTACAGCACTTTCAGCTCACTGGCTATCCGAATTTCGATTTGTCATCAAGACTGACTTTGGTGCTTCGCATCCGAACAGGATTTGCCAGTCAACAGTGGTCAAACCACTGGTCACATGCACATGGGCAGATGGCTGCAGATGATTTGTCCAAAGCCGAATGTGGTGCTGCACGCAAGCTCCTGGTGCCGTTATGGACCCGAAGGAATGGGGCCAGCATGCAAACATGTAGATTATTTAGCTATATTCGATGAAACAGACCGATTACGTGCTAAAAGCACGATCATGGTCCGACCCACTCTCGATCTAAGACGCCTTCCTTTCGCTACAACAAAGTTCTCTAGGCTAAGGCCATTAAATGGGACGCCGAAGAGCGCAAGTACCAATAGCATCTGAAAATATGTCTAAAAATATCATCTGCAATCCAGTACCCCCCCTTCGATGAAATACCTTCCGAGGGAATACGAAATGTCTCCTTGATGGAAATGTCTCGTTGCATGCCTTCCTCAGGGTAGTGATGAAATTTCATTTGTAACGGTGTTTTTCAACAGCTTTTGATATAGTGTTGGATGGAATTTGTCATTTTTTCTCTTTTCAAAGCGCTTGTATACCCGTGATTCGTGCACGATTCCCTATAGTGTTCGTCAGTCTTCATTGTCTAGGTCATAATTAACTCGTGGCTTTTTCAGCTAGCTGAGCATGACTAGCTGTCACGAAGGTGTATGTAATGACCAAGAGAGTGATCAGTATTGGATATTCGAGCAATGCAGTGTTGCTTCATTCTACCCTCTGATGTGGTATTACCTTCAATCAGCATTACAGCTGTGGAATGCTCCAGCGAGTGGTACTGTGTGCGTGTCCAGGGCTAACTAACTTATTAGCTACGTCAAATCAAGTAGAGTTCACTAATCTGGTGAACTGTTGTGTATCAGCTGTGCTTATTGCAAACTCTGGAGTGATAGACAACCAGTGAATCTGGGTCAGTGGTATATGGCCCTCCTTTATGATGTCTTCTTTTGGGGAACAAGTCAGAAAATGCTCCCTATTCGGTTTTCGGAGTTTTTTTCCTCCAGCGATAAAACATCATGGAAGGTATTGACAAATGCTCTCATTTGCACGCAAATTTGGCCTTGATGGGAGGCTCAACCGAATCTCTCATTTATGATGGTCCGCTTAGCGGGATTCAGTTGAGTCTCCCGACAAAACCAAATTCGTGTACGAATGAGAGTATTTGTCAAAATCTATTCAATTTGCGTTAATGTAGAACATAAGTTTAACAGAAACTCTGGGACTGTGCCTACCTGATGAGCCCAAAGAAAGGCGCAACTGGTCCTGGGCTGTCAAGGAGTTTTCGGCAACCTTGTGAGTAGTTTGTTACATCTAGACAACAACCATGGAAGGTACCTTTTTATAGTAGCTTTTCTTACAATTTATCTTACTCTATTTTCGCTTTTCACTTCTGCCCATTTTCAAGGGTGTCATCAGCTTTCGGCCGAACGTTAAAAAAACCATGGCCCCTATTTCTGCTACACGAAATCTTAAAACGGGTCTAGATTGGCATAAATACGAATTAAGTGTTAACAATATGTCTTACAATCTGTGATTTCTGTGTCGGTGGCATGGTGGTGCCACACAGCCAATTGCACTGTTTTACTCATCTTGTTGAGCATTCATAATTACCTGGTTAATAAATTATCCATTTTATTTCTTAGTTCTTGGCTTCTGGTCGATCTGTCTGCTTGTCCTTCCAGTGTTTGACTCTTGTTTGACCCAATCGTTAAACCAAGGTTTAATTTTCTTATCGAAAACAGATATGTGGAAGGCGAATCTGTAACACACTCTAGCACCGGCGTTGGTGTGGAGTTTTTGCTTGTCGGTACCTGGTTTTAAGGGGCGCGGGGTGGTGCTTAACCGGCGGAACTCTGCTATTCACCTAGCCAGTACACCTCGGGTTGCATACTGCCAGATTACATTGTTTGTGTGTTGACCTTCCCGTTCTGTCTAGTGCCTAGCCTGCGGGTTCCACAATAGCTTGGCCCGGTCCGCTATGATGCACCTGAGCTGCGAGGAGGCGTTGAAGTCGCTGCATGGTCACATTGTGGAAATGTTCAACCGTAATATCACTGCACTGGACTGGAGACGGGACAAAGCATGCTTTTTCAAGTACAACGAACATGGATTCACACGACCTGGGGCTTTTGTTTACGTGCCTTGTAAAGAGGACACCGTGAGTTTGTTCGTCGCACGGTTTTGCTGGTGGAAGGGTGTCAGTGTTATTGTATGGTGACACTAGTTCCTTGTTTATCCTGTCTGACCACCGCTTGTGAAAGTGTACACGTTGGTGCTTGCTGCTTTTCGCTGTTCGTGGAACACCGATGAGGTGTTCCCACTCTCCCTGCATCCGCGTGTATGGCAGGCACGTCTCGCTGTTTTCCAGCCCCATCTTGATTAAGTTATATTCGTACGCTCTATCAAGGTTTTAGCGTTATGCTGCTTTTGCGTTTTGCTTTACTGAGTCCAACTCGTTCTATATGGTTGTACTTATCATTTTCTTTGGATTGAGTCGGTCTAGTCTGTGTGGAAGTGCACGACAGGGTGTGACCGCTTTGTCTACCTTAATTGGTCGGACGAGTGCCGTTCTGTATTCCCGAATAGCACTTCATCACAGCCTAGGTTGATAGCTACCCCACACTTTTCGATGGACAACAGCCTCGCGAGATAGACTCACTTGCAAGTTAAATTGACATTAATGGGGGCCTCAACTGAATCTCTCGTTTGTGCTATCCTTCAGCTGAATGTACTGCACAAAAGCCACCTATTGTTTCATTTGGCACGATTTTCGAGGTATCACGGTAGATTTTCTTGGCATAACACACTGCTCACAAAGTTGCTAAAATCTCTTTGATAGCCCATTGCTGGTCTCGTGCTTCTTGCGGCTCAAATGGAGAAGAGTATCATAAGCGAGAGATCCAGCTGAGTCTCTCGTGAATATCGGTGTAATGTGCAAATGGGTGTATTTCGGCTCAAGTAGAATATAAGGGTGATAAAAACTTGGACACATTATTCACACTCATGAGCTGATGTTCCATTTCGAGTGGCATTATTCCATGTGCTGCTGACTCTGACGTGTGTGCAACAAGTCGCTTCCAACCGTTGGACGATCCTCTGTCCCAACCTATGCAGCGTGGGAGAATGAGTCAGGGCGTAAACAAAGAAGTGTAGTGTCTTGTGACGGAACAAAGAATCTGTGAAACGCGACACCTTTTGCGTAGCAGTGTGAAACGGAAGGCGATGACCCGAGGTTATCTTTGAGGTTTAACTGGACGGCGCTTGCCGCAGTCCACAAATGCATCTGACCACATCCATTAGTTCTTCCCGGAGTTTCTGATATCGGATGTGGTGTCGAGTTTTGTCTCGACTCTGCAGTGCAATAAATACGCCCCATAGTTTACATAATGTGCTTTGTGTGTTAATCTGTACTAGAACATTTTTCTCCTAGCATTATGATGGAGGGTGATAACGGGGAGTTCACCAGATCATAAGATGACAAAGAAACACCTAGGCAGCGTTGTCCACATTTAAAAAATGAATAGCGTTCTTGCATTTGAAGAATCGCTCTAAATGCGCAGTTATCCTTATCTACCGTTTGAACAAAAAATTAGGCCTCGACTTCAATCCTGTGCCCCACTTATGTGAATTGGTTTACGGTTTAACTTCTTGGGCGTGACTGTGTCCCACAACACTGAGCGAAACCTTAGTGGTTGGATGCCCGTTCTTGGGGAACCTTTTCTGCATGACACGCTGAACCGGGGCTAATCGCCAGTGGTAGGTTTCCGCGGTTCGAAATGCAACTCTGAACCTATTCAAGGCTTCTGAACTGGGCGCATGTTTTTTTCCTTAAATTTACTGGTTCATATGGGTTGCACTACCGACGAGGATTTCACATTTGGAAAGCCCAAGTATTTCTGAATTGCCCGCTGTTGAACTCTAACTCTTTGTCCGGATTGCCAGTTGGTCACGTGTCTAGTTACTTTCTTGCGGTATACGCGTCAACCCTCTCTTCTATTGATAGGAATCTCAAATTCTAGCCGATGGAATTTTGCGTGAAGAACTGGAAACAGCGGCGGACCAGCTGTCTGCTGAGATCGATAAACTTAGAGCCTCTACGGAAGAAACATGGAAGACCCTGGAACATGTGAGTCTTCGCTGATAATACTGTATTGATGAATCAAACTCACCACACACGGTTGCCTTTCCCAACCACCAAAAAAATCAAGATTTTCATGCAATAACCGTAATTCTTGTCCCTCCAGCTTGGTTTGTTTCGTTTGGACGTAAAGTTTCTGAAGACGGTTGCTGGTTGCTGGTTGCTCGTTGCTTTCGTTTACTTTCTATGCTTAGTGAAATTGTTTGTCGTAGCCGTCGCTGTCTTCCAGACCCCATATGCTTCATTTTGAACCGTCCAGTTCTGCTGGAAGTATCCACTTGATGTCTGCCCATCTCTTAGTCGCTTTCGGTCTTCTGCGTACTGCATCAGCATGTTCAACGGGCTTTGGTATCCTCTGAAACCAATTTCTCTCAAGGACGATGTCCTATTTTGAAGTTGTTTCTCACAGCCAAAAACTAGTGTGCATTTTTCACGCTGACTTTTGAACCAGGCTGACTGCAAACGAATTCCGCTATAGTAAGTTATCAACTTGCCGGCCTGTGTGACAGCTTGGCGAGTTTATCCTGCATTTGGTGTGCAACTTGTTGTACGACTCAAGATCACCATCACCTAGGTTTTCTTGATCTAGCACAATATGTGAACTTTTTCGACTACCATTCTTGATCAGTTTAGAAACGGCTGTCTTCCTCGCTTTTTGTTGGAAACTTTTATGCTTCATCCGTGCCGCACTGGAATGCTGGAGCATCCGATTCTGTACGTGTGTTGGCCACGACAGCGCTTTTACGTTTTAATCCTCATCAATGATGACAACATATAGCGAAGAACAGTGATGCTTCATTGAGTGTACAGTCATATAAATTTACATGTATAAAGCCTTATAGTTGAAAGAAGAAAAAATGGAACTGGGTGAGGGACCCAGGGCTAGCTTGCCACAAGCAGCCGGGGTGCGTACACCTCAAATACTCGGTCAGGCAATCTGGATAGGAACGGACATGGGCGCCACTGACATCACTTAGCCACCATGTCTTTCAGTATCTCCAGCCAGGAACAGAGGGTGACGTGGGCTCCATCCTGGACGGCAAACAACTCCCAGGCTCTTCGTAACATCCTTCATTCCCTTCTGCCATGTCATATCCTTGCTCCTGCGAGTTTCCATCACTCAGAATTAGGTGTTGAAAGCAACGATCTTTTCGACGTGCCTAGCACACCTTAGCTGGTGGTGATGGATTCATTCCCTGAACGAAATACCCACTGCACTGGGATGGTCTCGTTCACCCAGGTAGAGGTGAATTAGCTCTATGGGCATGTTCTAAGGATTTCACCTCAATTCTTAAATATAACCGGTGGGAGTTCCTCAAGGAAAGCAGTCCGGTGGCTCTTGAAAAAGAAGATGCATTTTCATATTCCTGAAACCGTCGAGGGTTTCAAGTTCACTGTCCAGGGCTTCGTTGCCGGCTCCGATTGGACAGTAGTAAATCGTGGTTCAAAGTATTCAGCCCAAGGATTAAGACGTCCCGCATTTTCTGGAGATGAGTGGTAATCACTAATTGGCCCATCTCATCAATGTCTACTGGCACTGTGATCTTCTGCGTTTGTAGTTGGCTCGCACTTGTGGGGGGAGGGGTGGTCAGTTACCATGTGACCAAGCGATTTCAGTTGCTTCGGAAGCTAGCGTAGCTAACTGCAGTATGCGTTCACCAGTGTCCGTGCCTCTCGGTTCCAGTCCAAGGTGAATACCCATGTAAGCCTCAACAGTGTTGAAACCGCATACTTGCGCGTTCATATCCCCAACAGCTACAACAATATGCAGGCAATCAGTCCTCTTTAATAATGCGCTCAACACGTCTTAAAATTGTCCTTGACAGCTTCAGAGCTATATTTTTGGGGGGTGTAAGCATATACAATGAACAAACAGTGATTACCAACGCATTTTGGGATGCCTCATAGATATCGTCAAATGAACTGCACACAAAGTACTATCAATGGGCACCGAACCAACCGGATGGATTAAAAACAATAACAACGTCGACTTCCAGGTAATTTGAGGTGCATAATCGTAAGCGAGATTAAACCGATTGTGACGTTAGTTCAAAGATCTTAATTGGGCCTTGAATCCTCATTTCAGATAGACGGCACATATCAATAGAAAGCAAGTCCAACGTACAAGCAAGAGCAGCCTGTTGTGCAGTTCGTTTCAGAATGCGAACTTTGGAGACTGCCAGATGATCTGAGCGTCGGGAGTTTGAATAGTGGCTTTCAAGTGTCTACGACCATGATGGCCGAGTTAAGCGTAGGGTTGCGGCTGTCAGCAATGGTCGGCGAACGAATCTGCCCGTATCTAGGAATGGGCCTATGAAGATGTCGCCAATCACGAGGTGAGGAGGGAGAAAAGAACGAATAAAAAGTCGTTCAGCTGTAGCACCCTTTCAGTGCCGAACTGTCATGCCACCAGAAGGAAGCACGAGAGCTGAGATACTGCCAGGTTGCCCAAGCCTAGACAGGGGAAGTCGAGAGGCAGAGGCCGTGTTCGAACCACGGACTTTCCGGTCAGTACGAACGAAAAGTACGGTCATCATGAATGAATATGTTGAAGAAAACAAAGGGAAGCGTCACGAAGCAATCTGTTTCATTTACCCGCTGTGCGACAAATCAGATGACTTGTCTGATGGCATCTTGTGACAATCGATGTCGAATGAGGCTGTGTAGTAAGGCGACTCGTGCTACTACTCGGGTTAACATGCTGCCAAGGCGCCCAGGCCTAAACAGGAGAAAAATTAGGTACTTCAACCAAAGGCCTTGGATTAAACCCCAATCACAATGCAGTGGTTGTTGGCATAAGATCACCAAAACAGTCTATATTTTTAAGAAGAAACTCGCTACACATGTTCATATCCCCAACCTGGGGGACTAGGAGACCATATTAGTCAGACCTCAACCCATTAACCAACCTGGTGTGAGTTGCTTTGAGAGTGTTACACGTACACTCCTCAGTGTAACTCAATAGTTTGTGTGTACGCACCTACTGTCACGCTGCGGTAATTCCTACCGAGAAATCCGTGAAGGTACCCACAAGTTTACAAGGCGCTGGTTAACCTGATACTCAGCCTATGCTCATAGGTTACCGAATAGACATTAATAAATTCAAACCCAGCAGTCGAAATGGGGGTCGAATGAACGCCTTCCGATATACACTCACCCGCACTTGGTGTGATGGACTAATTTGACGCTCTGAAAGGCAATTAATTGCCGCAAGTTGACAATCCTTCGGTTGGTTATATCCACACCGTAGTTAGAATGAACAAAATTAATGGACTGAGAGGTGCGCGTGATCTTTCGGTGGCACTCGGAAGCAAGATACGAGTTTAATCTCGTTGATGTCAGGCTAGATTCGATAGAGTTACGGTACTCAGGTTGTACTCATGAATTCAGCTCCTCTGGTAGCTTAGGTTTGCAGTTGACTAGGCAGAAGTAAGTAGTTGTATGCGTCGCTAACAAAATATATGCTGGGCACCGAATCGAGAGGCCCCTTCTCCAGACTGAACTATCCATCAACACTCGTTACCCTTAGGGTGTTCTTTATAACCGGAAAGTCGTTCCGAAATACTTTTCCGCAGCAGTTACCACTGGAACTGGTTCTTTCTCCTCACGGCCATTCTCAATATACGTCACCGATTGTATACGCCTCTGAGTACGAGTTACTGACCTTTTAAAAGCTCATTTCTAGAATTCTTGTGCGTCAGTATGTAATTAGCATACCTACTACGCTGACTGAAATCCGTGATTAGGTGATTTGGTATCATAGGTGACCAATACTGCCATGAACAGCGAACAAACTACAAGTTCACACATATCGTGACCTAATTTCTTTCCAAAAGTTGGTCTCTTTTTCGACCTTAAGGCCCAAACACCTGTCAGGTTTATCCATACTCACGCATACATCCTATTACGGCAGGAGGTGTCACCTCAATCTGAGAATTGCTGAAGAACTAGTTGGAAGTGTGATTGTTTTCAGGTTTGAGACTGCGAGGTCGAACCGTTGAGGTTGTGGACGTTGAAATAGTTAGGGTAGGTGTTAGACATGTAAGTAGCGTTTCCCAATCACGGAAATGGTTATTTGGCCAAGCGTCCAAACCTTCAGGATGCATCAATGATATGAAGTCTGAAAGAAAGATGCGCAGGCGGTCTCAGTGAAGGAGTCAGCCTTTGTACACAAGCTGGTCTCATTCTATCTCCATGGGATCTTCCCGAACTGCATGAAATCGTATGTCGTTGTCTATGCTGTGTTTCTGCTTGTCCCTTGGTGTTTGGTCACAGATTTATTCTTTACATTCGTTCCATGTCCTATGAATAGGACGAATGTATGACCTACCTAATCTACGTACTTTGCGACATTGCTCATCTTACTTATGACTTTCGGTCGGTATCTCAGTGGTTAGAGCGCGAATTTACTGACCGGAAGGTCCGTGGTTCGAACCCGACCTCTGCCTCTCGACTTTTCGTGTTTAGGCTCGTGCAACCTGGCAATATCCCATTTCTCGTGGTTCCTTCAGGTGGTGTGGCAGTTAAGCACCGAAAGAGTGCTACAGCTGGACGTATCTCAACTAACTTCGTGCCTTTTTTGTGTGGTATCTATTTCACATTAAGTATTTCGTCCTACTGATGCTAATGCCGAATTTAACAAGTTTCCCTTTGTAGATCACTCAAACGAAAACGGCATTTAGGTATCCTGTGCTATCAACCATAAAAATAATATTTCGGACATATAGGTGTGTGATGAGCGTTGACTACTGTTACTCCAGTTGCATCACTTATAAGAAAACCCCATTATTTATTCTGACTGATCATTCTTCAGATGACAGTAACATCCTAAATCTCTTTCTAATGACGCTACTGATGTAATGTCGCATGTTATGTTCCAGGTTGAGAAGAGTCTTCTTGAATTAATCAACCAAAAGGACTGTGATGTTTCTCAGTTATTCGTTTCCGAACACCCTCGTCGACGAAGATCGGTTGGTGCCTCTTCGATCACCAATGGCTCGAGTGCTGCAGGTGGTAGTAGTGGTTTGGGAAGCAGTTTAGGCACGATCGTTTCCAACTCTTCCACTTCGTCTTCCCCTGTAACCGCCCGGGGTCCCAGTCCCATATCAGGTGGCAAGTTGCAGGATCAGTCCTCAGGTGGGCGTGGCCAGACTCCCAACAGTCCGGCCGCCCAATCTTCCGGTGAAAATCCTTCTGGTATGTATCTTGCATTACGGTCGGCCTATCGCGAAGCTCGCATAGAACAGGAGAAGTTCTATCTGGAGGTGAGCGTTCATTACTTTCTGTGTTTTTATTTTCTGCTTATTCACCAGCATCTCACATCCGAGTGTTTCCTCATCAGTGAGTGTTTTAGGTGACTGTTCACTCATTACTAAGAGCAAGTTAGACCGTCTCACACGAGACTTTCGCGGTATGAACGCTCCGTTTTGAACTATACCCTTGCTCGAATCAAAGTATGTAGCATAGTACAACACTTTGTTTGCAGTCCTGTTGTTTTCTACCTTCGGTCCTTTGGTAATACTAGCCACACACTTTCTGGTTGCCTTACAGATGCAGAAGTCAATAAAGTGTCTGTATCTTTAATCTATAGAGTTCAACACATCCTAGGTTATTTTTGCTGATCAAGCATGTTCCACTTATAACCTTTCTTCCATCCTCATTCAACTTTAGCGCTTCGCGTTTTACACACAAGAGGTACATCGATGTCAAGTTTTGCAGGTTCGGCTGGCCGAAATCCGCCGTGCTCTAGCCGCAACTCAACCTGCATCACATTCAGCTCTAGAGAATGCTGTTACTATGCGCCCCATCAGCAAAGTTCCATACCGGTATGCTGTTCCTGTTCTTCCGACAGCAAGCACTGGTCTACCCGCTTCCAAAGGTCGCCCTCAGACAGATGAGACATCTGAGGTATCCTTTGACCTTGCACAGTCACCTCCTCCCCCACCTCCAGCGCCAAAGTCCGAGTCAGCGTGCCGTCTGGTGCGGAGCAAAGTCAATTTGAAAGATAAGTCTCTGGTCCAGGTCCGCATTCCGGAACCAGTGACACAATCTACTCTGGTCCAAAAACCACATAAGACCCGCCGTGTCCTCCAAGTTCCTAATGTAGGCAAACCGAAGCTGTTTGGTGGTACGATCGACGAGTATGTGGAGGCCACAAAACAACCGATCCCATGCATCCTGCTCTCTTGCACTCGGGCAATCGTTCAGTTCGGTGCGTTTCCATACCACGATTTGTTTTTTTCTTCGTTAGTTCAGAAAATTTGGCTTCCAGTCATTGTTTGTCCCCCAGGCGGGCCATACTTTCCGCTGCCAGAATTGTTACGTATAGATTTGAATCTGGTAATTTTCCGGTGCGAATTTATGGTTTCCATTTGTTAAGTGATCCCTCAGTATGATCGATCATCGCAAAGCACCTGATAATTAACTCGAATTCAATCCGATCTTCATCATAAAGAAGCGGTCAAATTATTGTGTAGTGACCAATCAGTGAGCATCCAGCCGGGCATTATTTTATTGGTGAGTTACCCGCAAAAAGAGACACGATCTGCAGTTGCAAAGTGGCCTCAGTCAAACTTCTGTACTGAGCTGGCTCCCTTGCGTAACCCATATGATAAATAAGTAGATGGGTTACCAATCCACTGCACAAAGTCCGAACAGTAACTTTCACATAAAAGCGTGGCGTCATCTACCTTAAAATATTGTATGATTGTATAATTAGTCTAGTGTTAATGCACTGTTAAACCGATAGCAAATTAGGTGGATGGACTGTGCCACATAACTTAGACGTTTTACTGTAGTTCACGCTCGTAACAAGAAAGAGCTATGGATTCCAGTGTGATCCAGTCCAGTGTTCCTATGCATGAGTACCCTGAGTACCCTTCTACGATCCCGAATTGCACTACTTACACAACCTGACTAGAGTCAACCTCATTTGTGAAGGATTGCTACCATATTTGCGGCTCAATTTTGTTAGGAGGGTATTAGTGGTAGAGTATGATGAATGCGCTTTATATGCGTAATTTCTGTTGTCACGAATAGACTAGACCTTACAGTCGTGTGACAGTTTGTGTGCCTCCGTGAACAATTAAGCTATACCAGGGTATGTCCGTGCCACACTTGCAGAGTCTCTCATACCACCTTGGTCAGTGGTTAGAAGTCTGACCAACACAGTCTCCTGGTTCTCCAGGTTGGGGGTCGAACATGTGTAACGGTTTTCTGTTTAAAAATTATACTGCACTTTTATTTCCCGCCAAACCGCTGCCTTTTGGTCAAGTTTTTGAGCCTAAGGCTTTGGTCGAGGACCCTAATCGTCCTCCTGTCTAGGTCTGGGTGCCCTGGCAGTACCCCAGCCCAAGTACAACCATGAAGTGGACACTCACAAATAATCTCATGCCTTATCGGCCGTCGCTGGGTGCCATCAGCCGGGTCGCTTTACTTGCTCAATACAGCAGGACGGGTAACCGGAAACAGGCTACTTCTGACGCCTCCCTTCCTTCTCTTTCACTGCTCCTGACAACTGGGGAGAACCGGTAATAGTGTCTATTTTAAAAGGGGTCCTTATTGAGTGCAGTAATCACAGGGGATCAGCTTGACTCCAGTCGTAAGGAGACTCTTGGCGTCACTTCTTTGTCGCCTTGTGGTGGCTCGTGACTTGAGAAGAGAATAATCTTCCGTACACAAAGTGTTGTCCCTCGGAGGTGCCCACTTTCTCCATTCCTATTTAATTTCATGGTCGACGGGATAGTGAGACGAACGCTGGAAGATCTTCAAGTGGCTTCTGACGAAAGCCTTGTTGAACTGGAATGTGCAGACGATATCGTTCGTTCTCGTCTTCGTAGAGGAAAGAAGGCCCAGATGTTTTTGGATGAGCACATCAGAATGCGCTTTGCACTCAAAGTGTGAGCTCATGCTTCTGGACTCGCGGGCGCTGAACATGCCGCTACCAATCCAAGGAGAGGCACTTGAAGTTGTGGAACGTTTTACACATCTTGAAAGTTGTATTAGTTACATTTTTAGTGTGACAGTTTAGGTTAACGCACGAATCTATAAAGCTCAGGTCCTGTTTGCTAGTTTAAGACACGTATGGTGTCAAAGTGGTATATCCCTGAATCTCAAGGGCGTGGGTATCAGGCTACGAGCTGTTTTGTTCTATGGCTGTGCGATTTGACCTTTTCGAACAGTGGAACTGAGACATCTTCAGGTCTTCGACAACCGTTGTGTCGGGACCATAGCTCCTGTGGGCTGGTGTCGGTGAATCCGTTACGAGACAATTCAAAAGCGAGTGTTCGGTTGTGCAACGGGAACTTTAGTCGGAGAATGTGTCCAGCACCAGAAGCTGCATTGGTTAGGCCATGTATTGCGTATACCGAACCATTGTTTCCCGTGCCCAATTCAGAGTGACTGAGGCAGAGAGGTTGCCAACCGTTGACCTGGCAGAGGGGTATGAAAGAGATTACGGAAAGTCTGGGTGCTGTCGGCGCGACTCGCTTTCCATGATGAGGACCACGTGATCCGCACTGCACCTGGTCAGAGACGCTGTAAGAAATGACTGCTAATCGATGTAAATGACGTTCTTGTTGTCAGTTTCTATTCAAATTGCCTGAATGAGTGTCTGGAGGTGTAGGCACCTCGGACTGATTGTGGTAGGCTAGCACCAAGTCTCTTCTCCATCCACTTTTCTTTCTTTCTTCACAATAGGATTTTCGAACAAATTCTGCTTGTACGGCAACGAAGCATCAGTGTTAAACACTAATGTCACGCTGTCGATGGTGGTGATGATGCGTAATTTCTGACAATGTGGCATGTAGCTGGTTCGCACTGAACCATCGTGATCTTTTCCCTAGGTGTGCTTAGGCAACCAACGACCATTGACTTTTACCAGCTTTCATTCAGACTGCTAGTTCTTGTCCATCAATCTTCATTTTCACCCCATATCGTGCATGAGCAACACAGTTTATACTTCTTTCACTGATGCTAGAACACACGTGAATCATCTGACGAATCAGTCAACTTTGAATCCATTTGGCCGTCCTTTCCATCCTTTTTGCAGGCATGCACCAACAGGGTATCTTTCGCGTTTCTGCAAGCCAAACGGAGATCAACGAATTCAAAGCAGCCTTCGAAGAGGGCTTCGATCCTTTGGTCGATGCTCGCGAAGCCAGAGATATCAATTCTGCCGCTGGACTGTTGAAGCTGTACTTCCGTGAACTCGGCGAACCGCCTTTCCCTCATTCCATCTTCAAAAATCTCATTGAATGTACGAACAAACGTAAGTATGTTCAATTTTTTTTATGGCTGCCCTCCCTTGCTAACGGATTCTGGATGTTCCAAGTTGACACCCAACCAACAGCTGGGTGCATTTGTCAGTCAAGCGTTACTCTCACAACTTTTGTGCCTGTGGTTTGGATTTTCGAAACTATGATTGGTTGCCAGTATTCGTTTTCCCCTCACTTTCCGTCTTCGAGTTAGTTTGTTGTTAGCATTTTATGGGTATGTTACCTACACACATCGATTTCGATTATTGATGCAGTTTCACTATGCACCTATTCAACAAGCAAGCAGGCGCAGAAGTAAGATAAAGAAAAAAACTGAAGAATCTGCCGCGCTTTATCTCAGCTGTAAGGCCTGTGTTTGTTCTGGCAAAATTGTCTTCAGTAGTGGAGTTCTAACTCTTTCGAGAATCTGGCATATTTCAACCTTTTTACGTCCAGCACGCTGGGATACTTCGATCTTGGCGCATCGTACTGGACTGGTTTTCGTTTGAAAATATAACCTTGCTACCTTGTCTGTCAGCGCGTGACATGGTCTGTCGCGAAAAATTTCCTACTTACTGACAGCTGTTGGGCTGGGGTTAGTTTAGTGCGTGGCGCGTGAATATTTACGGGAGGTTTATGGAAATTACTTGGGTCCACATCCAAGGACGACTCTATTCGTTAGAAGATGCACATGGGCCGTGGACTACCGATATGCAAATGCAGGTGGGGTGAATGTTCGTGTGCAAATTTGAGTCGCTGTTTGGTTCTGAGCTTCACGTGAACCGTTCCACTCAGTGCTTGCTTTTGTCTTGTCACGGCAGACAACATATTCTTCTAAATTATGCATCCTATTTCACGCCGTCACAGGTCCAACCTATGCACTGATGGATCGTTATATTCCAGGTTACCGTGCCGTCTTGCTGCCTAACTGTACTTTTCCACTTAAGGTCGCATTGAAAGGCAGAAAACCAGTACACTTTAGGACAAAATGCATCCACCAAGTCTATTGAACACGGTAGTCGTAAAACTGATAAGAAAGCCTAGACAGATCTTGAACTAAGTTAATGTCCCGTGATTACACTGAAAACGTGTCTTTTTGAACAGTCATCCCTGAGTCCTCCGTAGGTTGTAGACTATCGTGATTACTCTTTTCAGTGTGACCTGTGTAGCCGAGCTAATATTACATAGACTGAACATCTATAGATTGCCATGATTTCCACACACTAATACCCTTCCTACTAGTTTTTTTCCGTTTGGTTTCACCACAAAGGCTGATAAGAAATTTTGAACACTAATCTTTGTAACGGAATACAGTGCCACTCCTCAAGGGAGTGCCCGTCGAAGATCATTTGCTCCCGGGAACAGAACGAAATAGTCCAGCGTCGGTTTTTGCACTATGGGAGTAAGGCTATCTTTCAACCGGGGTGCTCCCGAGAGGACAGCATCCCGGTCATCCAGGCTGAAAGCATACAGGCTTGGCTGCTCAATTCGGGTGACGATAGCTGTTGATGTGGACACCAGTAATGCCATTTATGCCATTGAATGTATTCAAGGACGAATTCTACAATAAGGCTTCCATACAGCAACTATTGACGACACTAGTCGTTTGCCCCGTGAAACTGTTATTGTAAGTAGCTTATACAGACACATGGGCGCATCGTATAATGACCAAACTACGCCGCATTTCTCGTACGTGCTGCACGGTTGAAAACCTGATCTGAGCCGACGACCCTTTTGACTCAAACAGCCTTGGGACACTGCCTCAATCTGCACTACGTGCTGCTTTCTCCAAGGTTACGACCTTGTGGAAGAATACATCGGTGCTATGTTTGTAGGTTCTTGAAACTACGAGCTTTGAGTCTCAACACAACAGCTTCTATCTTAAACGACCTTGTGATCAACTGCAGTGTGTTAACCAGAAAGTCTGGAGTTTCGGTTGGAATTCTATACAACGTCTCATCCTGGCTGAGGATCAAGGGAAGTACGCATTTCACGACACTGGAGAGTCTTGGAACATGCGGCATTCTACTATGTAATTCGGCCACATGTGACTAGCCCGTTTGATGAACTCGCATTTGGATAGGATAAGAAAGCAGCGTCCTTAAACTGCAGCATGAAATTTCGATTGAAACCTCAAGATCTCTTCAGTACTTACAAACTCTAGATAATGCGCTCTGAAGAGGAAAGACTCCACTAGTTGCACGATGATTCCGAGAAATCGTAGGCGTTTCAGTCAACACCAGATTACATAAGGTGTACTGTGTAACTGAAGCATGCTGGTGCTGTGTCTTGTTCAAGTGCAGTTATGTGCACTGCTTATCAGACATTGTTGTCAAATGGTACGGCGTATAGCCTCGCGGGTATGAATACCCCCCCCCTCCCCCTAGGATTAGCGCACTGCCAATGATTCTCAACAAAATTGAAGCAGCCGCACGGTGCTTCTCGTCCATTCAGAAAAGACTGACTTCACCAGAAGGCCAAAATATGGCCACAAAACCCCTGTATGTGTGAAAGCTACTCCAAAGTTTGCAAAGATCGATCTAAGCATGCCACTTTGATACAAAACAAGTTTTTACTGCTTTACGGAGATCAGTGAAGCTTTCCTCACTAACATTTAGCTTACCAGAATATTGCTGTCAAAACTTGTCTTTTTTTATAAGTCATGGAAGTCCAACTTTCCAACGATGAATTGTATGCAATCGTACGTTGGTTCGTGTCACCACCGCACTTGTTGAGCAATGTGCGGTGGTTGAATGAACTTAGTACACTACTCATAAGGTCGCTAAAGACTCTGCATCTTGTGTTGCAATACTGATATGTCGTACCAACTGAAACAGCACATTCAGTTGAACAAGAACATCGTGAACGAGAGATTCAGTTGGGCCTCCTGTGAGAACCAAATTCACATGCAAATGCGTGTATTACACTAAGGGTTAATTGAAGTTCATGAATTAAGACAAAAAAGGCATTTAATCGATTGAAATTGATCCAGTAGCACCATTGGCTATGGTACTCCGCCGTGTCGATGAAGGTGTCCAGCCATTCGTCTAGATCTGTGGGTGGCATGAACCAACAGGGATAAGTTCGGTTGTTAGACTTTTCATAGTTCGCCCCCAGATCTTGCTTTGTCCGTGCTGCACAGTCAGACCAGGCTTCATCAAACAGGGCACAACAAGGCAATCGATCACCTGGTTTGCGGAAAATGTGTCCGAGCCAGCCAAGTTTATCCGGTCTTATCAGGTCAAGTGGACACAACGACTTCACTAGTGTTGACAAGGTGTTCCGCCGTGTGTACGATGTTTCGAATACTCTGATAGTCAAAGACCGACCGTCGCCTTTTGTCTTCAGCGCACGCTAACCGATTTTCACAGTCACAGAACAGTGCTGAATGTACTGCAGCGTTGAATACTCCTTCACATCCTTTGGAAACCCTAACAATCATCTCGTTAGCAATACTGCCATTACAAGTGATGCAACTACCCAGATAAGTGAACTTCTCAACGACGTCTACTTCCTCGGACGCGTTCGATTAGTGTATTATGTTATTTTTGAGGTATTTTTGCACTGTGTGAGTGCAAAACATCTCTGTACACGTGGCGACCGTAGTTGTCGTTCTGATTTGCATTCTGTGGGATCCGATCCGAGTAGCGCGACATTCGCATGCTGCCGATCATTGGGGAGAAGTTTGCCCTTTTAAGGAAGTGGGCACTGTATGTTGCTGAGCAGGAAAAGTGATGAGCTCCACTCTTGATGACATTTAAACTTTCACGGCAAACCCTCGCATGCCGACAGTTGTTAGACTGTGGGGAAGTTGAGAAGTTTGACCTTGATGCACCTTCAAACTAAAGGTAGCATCGCAAAGTTCTACAACCCACCGATTCGAATACCACCTGCAGGTATGAGAAGGCGACTATTCTTGGCTTTCCGTATGTATGGTTTTGTTGTGGGAGTTGTCGGACAGTAACGGATGCATCCGCGACCTAGATGAAGCTCGTTGCTGCTCCTCATGAGCCCTGGTGAACCTACACATGGCGATACCTTTTGGCGCTGGCTTGGCCACGTGTTCCGTATGCTAGTTAACCGACCCTCGAAGAGCCTTCTTCGAAGTCCAGCGATTGGTGGAAACAAGGCAGGGAGGTTAAACACTGACTTGGCAGCGAAGTATGAAAGCGATTACCAGCAACTGCTGCACGGTCAGAGACGTTGTCAGACATGATCCAGTCGCGCGCTCAATGGGGCGTATGAATCCAGGTTGTTGCTTCCAAAGCATAGCTTCCCCTGCCGATCTCTCCAATGAAAATCCCACTGACATTCCTGTATTGACGCATCAACTATATCGGCTACCACCTTCAACGCGTGGCTATAACCACTGTACAGCAAGTACGTGTTTTTTACAACTGAAAAAGAAGATGATGATGACGGCCCTCGTCTGCATTAATTCTTACGATTTTCAACTCGCATCGCCAGTCAGGATCGAGATGCCCTTGTACTTGGTCATCTGGAGCAGTCTTGAATGCTTTCGTCAAAATTCACCTTTGAGCATCCCATTGACGCATTTCATTTTGGCGTACGCTGGCAATGAATAGTTGACGCGTATTTAGTATGTGGTTGCCGATTCCGACAGACCTGGTCCGACTGCGTATAGTCGACTGTTCAGGGAAACCCAATGGAGCAGAAAGTTTAATCTCTCTCTCTCTCTCTCTCTCTCTCTCTCTCTCTCTCAACTGAATTCTCGACTAGTCGAGATCGTAGGACGTCATTACCGGTTGACCAGAAACCCTTGGAGTAAATCCCTGGTTCTAGCTGTGTTGAAGCGAAGTCATTTGTAGGTTCGCCGGAGATAGCGTACGCCAGTATTCAGCGAGAAGGATGTATAAACAGGAGGCGGATAGTGTGGGTATCAAACACTCGTACATGAGAGAGATTTTCTGAAGTTGGAATCGCATGTTTGATTTTCATTTTGTTGGATAGAGAGCTAGTGGTTGTTACTGAATTGGTAGATTTAGAAACCAAGAGGATCGCACTAGGACAACGACTAATAACAGTTGGAACTGATGGGTGAAAGGTACGGTCGGCTGTTCCCCTGCTGCGCGGGCGGACGTTACTTTTCGTTTTACAAGGCCAAATAAAGGAGCCTCGTCTGAGTTACTCATCCTTGGGCCTTCGACTCACCCACAGGACAGTGCAATTTTTTAGAGTTTTGTCCTGGAACCCTGCCCATGATGGGTGTTGCCCCATCATCGCAGAACAAGGCAGTACAAGTTCCATGGATTTCGAGCTGCATATACTTTTGTTTACTTCGAACGTCCTAGTGAGATGTAAGGAATGACAACTTCCTGATCTCGGTTGCGTTTTGGCTGTGTACAGGCCTGTCAACAGTGGAAACCATCCTACCCAATTGTTACTCGTAGGCTATACATAAAGTACGTTCATTTGGTGCAACATTGCGCTCGTTTATCAGCTTTCCTTTCCTCTCAAGTTTGCTTTCTTACTCCTTGTCTAATATCAGAATCCGATATGGATGAAACGGCCCGTCGTCTGCGCCAAGTGGTTATCCAAGGTCTGAGTCGCCCGGTGTTTATCGTTATGCGTTTCCTTTTTGCTTTTCTCAAACAGTAAGTCGAATATTTTATTTGTCTTTTTGAAGATCTTCCATTAATTTAAACAAAACCAAAGGCGAATAACTTCCTTTTAGGAAAACCCAGTCGGAAAAACATTGTCAGCCCGTCTTTTGTGCGTCTTCAGCGGCTAGTTCTATCCGATTGTTTGTTTCGCGTTACCATACCGATTTCAGCTCTTGTGCAATTTTTTTGATTATGTATTTGCCTGGTGTTATTTTTTCAAAACGGAATTCTTTTGCACTTTCTGTGCTACGTTATTCGTCATTGTCGTATTTCCACATGGAAAACTGGTGTCTACTTTTTTCTCAGCAGCTGCAGCTCTCATCTGACAGCATTTCAGAACTTTTTCTGTGTCCTGTCGGAAAGAAGTTTTTGTGACTTCCGTCGGTGTCTGTTCATTTAAACAAGTGTGATATGGGCAGTTGACTCAAAGAATGGGGCGAATTCGTTAGTATGTTGACACTCAGTTCAGCTGTAACGGGGTTTTTGAGGCGTCATCTTTTAGGTATCATAGCAACATGCAAGCATTATCTTAGCAACTCATAACTTTCAATGAATCTCATCGTACCGTCGGTGAGTTTCTTTATTTGTAGTTGTGCAGATGAGCTGTCGCACTTCGTCTAAATTATATCGGTTGGATTTGTACACAGTCATCAGCTACAGTCTGACCGTTAGAGCTTGACATCTTTGGCCAGGGTATCGGAGCGATCCGTATAGTCTTCACGGCTATACGGACATCCAAAGTTTATGTATATATATATATATATATATATATATATATATATATATATATATTTATACTTGACCTCCCTGTCTGAAGAGACCCCCTCAATTAAGACCACATCACTCCGGTCTCGTGAGAGAACTTCAACTGCCATAAAGGAATACAGTAAGTGTCCGTCTGGTGCGCAATTCCCTTCCGACAAGGACCAGAGTGCGACACTGGTTCCGAATGGCGGAACCAATCGGGTAGCCGACCGATGAACTGAAAGAATAATTGTGCTCCTAAATGTGTGGGAAACACCTACACAATCACAACTAATGAGGGTTTTTATTCAAATAAATTGGCATGTTTGTACGACGTTGAAGTGCCAGTTTTCTCAGCTTATGTTGGTGTCATAGATGATGATTCTGACAATCAGTCTACCTGTGGTGGATTCCGCACATCAGTGTCACAAACAGTTGGTCATTCACCATAATTGTGTACACTTAACACACCTTCAGACAGCTTTGACACCATAACCGCCCTCTCTGGACAGACTACGCACAGCAGAGATCACCTCTCAAAAGGGGCAACTCTTGCTTCATCTCTTTAAGCATCTTTCAGCGGTTTCGATCCCGTCTTATAAAAAATGCTGTTGGCAAACACAAGATGTTACATTTGAGCTCACATGCATGATAGAATTGCTGAAGCTGGAGACTCGGTGGAATTCCTCACAGTTACTAACATATTGATACTCTTCCCCATATATTGCAGCACATAGGCTGACTCAACACTTTGTTAAAACACATTCAATAAATTTCTTTTGTATGTGAAATAAACAGCATAGGATGATTGCTCAAAATTCGCAGACACTTTGCTATCAGTCTCCCTCCATTTGGCGAAGCTACTTGTTTCGAAAACACAATGTTATTTTTTAGAGTTGGCCTTCATGGTGAATAACAACGATATGAACGGGCTCGTGTTTTTTTTCGGGCATTCTTATCGGGTTTAAGAAGTTGCAAACACAACTGTCATCATATAGACTTGTTATGAGAGTGCTGTAGACCAGTTTGCATTTGGAATGTGTGCGCCGTTTGGGATTCGTAAGATATACACTTGTTCATTTTTGGGCAGTAGTCATTTGACCAAGCTTCATTCTTGAATGAGGTTTACGGAGTAGACATATCGGTGGTTAGTGATAGTGACAACCATTCGCCAACCGTGCAGCCGATTTGCACAACTGAATCGAAGCTGCTCAATCACCCACACCATAGACTTCATTTTGTGTCCGTTTTCTCGGTACTCTCCTTATTTTCAAAGAACGAAACTTTGGCAGCTAGAATCGCCGTACCAGCAAACTGAGAATAAATTGAATCAGGTGCACACGGCGTTGAATGATGTCCACTTACTTTGCCAAGGAATGTTGGTTCTTCGTTTTAGAACAACCGAGGAAAAAGGATTTAGACTAAAATCAACAGTTTTAAATTTAGTTGTCGGCATGTTTGCTGAGCTTGACACTTGCCATGCAAACGTTTCGGCATTCTGCACTGATGATGCCTCCTAGAAAGGCGACGAAACGTTCACCGTACTCGGCGAACAGGTCAGCAATTAGTAAATCCACACGAGCCACCCATATTGCACGACATCCTGAGTATCGTTCTTTGCTTGCTGTGTTCAGCTATTTTTGCTTTGAACAAGTATTTTCTGTAATGCACTTTGGGCTCGTCATTTCTTGGAACGGCTTTCCAAGTAAATAGAACTATCGGTCTGCAATGATGTGTAGCAATCCCGAACGACTTGTAGCTATCAACATAACAATTTGGGCGCAAAAACGAGGCACTTAGCATGCTTCTAGATCGGTTTTCAATGTTACTTCATATTTGTTGAATTCCGTGCGGTAGGGGAGACATCACAGAAAAAAAACCTTTTGCCTTTCCCGGGAATAGCCGCTCTTTAAAATATTTTACACCAAGCCACGATCGACGAGACACATTGTTTTTTGCTTCCCTATCGGAGGAATATTTCGTTTTTTCGTAGAGCTCTGGCGCAGTAGCAGCCATATTTTGCACTAAACTCTTATTAACTAGATTAGCTCATAGTTCAGACGAACACACGACCGGTTACTCTCAGGCTTGTCCCTTAACTTTTTTCTCCTCAAAGCGTTTCTGAGCATGCAGATGAAAATTCCATGGACGCGTATAACCTAGCGGTCTGTTTCGGGCCCACACTGATGCCTATCCCAACCGAGTTGCTCCAGGTCCATCAACAGACCAGCGTAATCGAACTAATCAAAACCTTCATCACCCATCACGCTATGATATTTGATCCTTTGGTTCCTGGTCCGGTCTATATGAAACACATGTTACCGGCAAACTCCCAAATGTCTTCCTCCAAAATATCCACATCTGGCACGGACTCTAATCGCAGTGAGGATCTCCCATTGACGTATGTCCAGTCAGTCGCGTCTGAGGTCGCCCAGACAGCTCTTCGTCGTAACTTGTCCGCACATGCACAGAGCCCGACAGATGTACGTGGTTCCAACTTGAGTGAGGATACAAAATCTTCCAGTAACGGGTAAGACAAATATGGTAGTAATTTTTTTTTTCTTTTTCGGGTTCTAGACTTTAATCGCATTGTCCAAACAATCCGTTGTCCAATTTTCTGTCCACACCGGTCTCCTACCCTGGAGGAGCTCCTTGAGGGACGATGTGAAAGTGTCTCCTTTTTTATATAAGAGTATTTGACATGGGTCATTCTATTTTGAAATTTGCCATAATTTGACTGCCTCTCGACTTCCCCTGTCTAGGCTTGGGCAACCTGGCAGTATCTAAGCCCTCGTGCTTCCTTCGGGTGGCATGGTAGCTAGGCACCGAAAGGGTGATACAGCTCAACAATAATTTTTACTGCAGTATAGTATGACCGATTATAGTATGCCGAGATCGAACGTCATCATACCATTGGTTCGGAGCCATGATTCTGCTAGCCAGTCTATAGTGCACCACATTTTTACGAACACGCCAGTCCTTATCGCTTTATTTAATTGTGAGGCTATTTCCTCTGATTCGCCCCATTCTTTTGAATTATACTAACCCATCTGTGTATTTTTTTTCTGTATTCCGACCCACTGATATTTCGAGACTCGTCTCTGTTAGGCTGCTGTACCACGTTCGTGATTGATCTGTCTCATCTCACATTGACAGGTCACGTGGTTGCATATCAACCGCGCACATCCCACAAGTGCATGCAGTTCAATTATTTTTCATCTACTGACAAGCTATTTAATTGCTGCTTTTTACTTTTCGGTTATTAGTAGGGCCCCAGGGGATTTAACTTGGGACAGCATGCGCCCTGCATTCGTTTTGGAATCTTATTATTAATTCTTATAAGTATTGCCACTAGTGAATGGGTCCGTGCTGCAAACGATTTTCGGTGGATAGGCTTATGAGATCGCTTCTATGGTAGTGCTTGCAAGTGTTTGTGACTGGCGTTTGGGTGTTTTCCAGTATTCTATGAGGTCGCCATGGAGGTTTTAGTATACCAGCACTAGCCACTTGCCAGAAATGGGTTCATCATCTGTCGTTATCGTGTCTTCTGGAATGTGGGCAGAACGTTTATGACGGGCTGCTTCCAAACCAAATATAAGTGCTTTTGGGATTGAATACACTGCCAAATCTAGTCATCCCAGTGCAAAAATGCGTTGTTGAAATATTCGACTCAACAAATTAGTAGTCAGGTTTCGGCAACAGAAGACCATTGTGACGAAGCAGAACAATCAGTGCGTCAAACTTCGAATGTACATACTGATGTCAAATGTACTCGACTGCGATATAATTTCGTGCTGACGAATGTTTTTGAAACCATCTCCGCCGATGGCCTCGTTGGGTGGGCAGCATCGGTGGTGCGACAAGAAGGTCTACGATAACACGGACTTGAAGGCTTGCTTGAAGCAGGGTGTGGACTCTCCCCTATATTTCCAAAATCCTGAGAATTAAAACTACATGTTGTTTAGTAGTGCAAAGTTGCCGCAGTCCCTCAACGAAATAATTATATACTCCACATGATTAAGTTTTCGTGTTAGGACTCATGCAAACATGAAACTAAGCTTTCCGGATATAGGTGCAATTTTTTTCTGACAAAATGTTTTGTACGGTCAACTTAGTATTTTTGGGGATCATATTTGAACAATGTGTTTCACGTCAATTCACACACCTAATCCGCTTGCTTTCCTCTCCCTTCTAGCGATTTACCAGGTGGTGACCTCTCCGTAGGGCATGCTTCCTCTATGGATGAACTGGATCGCAGGACGGAACGGGAAGAAGAATCCCTCTCTGCCGACGAATTGCGTTCGATTTCTGACAGCGAAGGTACACTGGTTATACCTAATGGGTTATGGTGCTCATGTATGCTCTATCATTTGTGGAGCATTATGATTGTCCTCTATGTTCCCTCCTTTGGAGGGCACATAAACATTTTATGGTTGCTGAACTATGTCACTCGTTTTTATGGACAGCGAGTCAATAATTTGGTCGGATGAACTCCAAATATATGCCGAATTGCCAATTGACTAATATTAGAAATCGTCACAGACACAATATTCAAGGACCCTGATAGGGATTCGAACTTGCAACCTCTCCTTGGGTGGAATTCCAGTTGATTTGCATGTCCTTCTGTCTGAGTTGTGGTTTTTCCCCTTTTTGTACGCCCTCCGGGTGCTAGTGACCCAAGATAATATATCCTAGCTCTGAAATTGGACGACCTAGACTAATATACAAAACTCGATCTTTATATTCCTCCCTGGATCATCATCTGAACTCTATTGCAGTTTAGTTCATCCATAAAGTTTCCATGTCAGATAAGTTCATCACAAGTACACCGAAGCAGGCAGTCCAAGTCATCTCTCTGTTAAGCACTATAAATATGAAACCCATTGCAGCACATTCAGTTGCCTGGAAACATCACAAACGGGAGATTCAGCTGGGTTCCAGGTGAGCCTCGCAAAAATCAAATTTGTTTGCAAATAAGTGTATTTCTGTAACAGAATTTGTTTAAAAAAACTTTATAACCTTTTTGAATGTTTACAGCCTCGGAGGCTCCGTACACCTTGGCAGTTGCTCAGGCCGACTTCGTGGGGACTACACCACGTGAACTGTCTTTCCAACAGGGTGACGAGATAGTTCTATATCGTCGCCTGAACAAACATTGGTGGGACGGACAACTGGTGACTGACTTGACTGGAACCCGTGGTCTTGTACCACATCTCTATGTGGTCCCGAAAACTGCGCTGGCGTGCTTATCTGCAGCTTCCGACGACGGCCAACTCAATGAAAGCCAAATGGAAGAGAAGGGCGAGTCTCTGGACGCATCTGATGAGTCCGCCGATCTTTTGGATATCCGGGAAGGGTCGACGAATGCTGATGAGAAACAGCAGTCACAGCAGGATCTTCCCCTGAAAGCCTCGGAGATAAATTATGGTAGTATAGGTAGTGAACCCGCCAGTAAACACAATGCTGCCGGAGAAGCAGTTGATCAAAAGAACGTGCTGAACACATCAGTTTATGAGAATATGACGGAGCCACATACATCTTCTGTCACTGTCCCGGTACAACCTCAATCTTGCCAAGAATCCGTCGAATGTAAGCACTGCCACTGTTTTTACAACTTGGTTATTTTATCTTAACATTCAGCGTTGTTCTCAGTACCGGTTTTTAGTTGCTACCCTTTTAATATCCCTGGAACCTTTTACTTGTTCGTCGCAAAACCCCTAGATTCCGACCTAGATCAGATCAAGTGATGTGTCGAATTCTCGGGAGCATACCTATCTCAGACTATTTTATGTGCCCATTCCGTTTTCCATATCCGCTGATGTCACTTTCCTCATTGTTGTTTGCTTCTCTCATGGAGATAACGAGCTTCACGAATGCCACATTAGGACTATCTCTTGAACCTGAATGTAGGTTACACATGAACGAAATCCTGGTTTCGGTTCAGTTGTTGCTGTCTGCCCTTCGTTGCAGTTGGGCGAAAAACAGGTTTTCGGATTCTGTTTGGACCAGTCTCTCCGACCAATTCATCTATTTTTTTCGTCTGAGGTACCCAGTGCACTGTCCATTCAGACCTATACTGATGTCCTGTAAACGATCAAGCTGGATACTATCCCCCCTTGTTATGACGTCATCTCTGTCTTTTAGGGAAAATGTAAGGGTAATTGGTGTCAATCTCGATGGCATATAATGGTTCCGTTGTATTATTTCATGGACTAAATTTCTAGCACCTATCAACTGCTCCATGGGCCGTGACATTTTCCAGCATACCATCAGTCACGCTTATGTTTTGTTCGGGAATCTGCGTAAACTCTCCAACAGTTTTTTGTATCTCCTTCAGCCTGGCTTAACATTGTAATCACTGGAAACGTCGCGTTCGGTTTTCGCAACTTCATCGTCTTCAGTTTATTCCCGTTGTGGCATTTGATCTTAAGTATTGTTGCGAAAAGTCGAATATTTGTGGGGCCATCCAACTGGACACTGTTTCAGGTGTTCAGCTTACGTTGATGCGCAAGGTGACCTACATTTTTGGCTTCACTTACCGCCTTCTCTCTCGTTGTTCCTGCGTGCTGCGTCGTAATCGAGGTACACTGGTTCAATGTTTTTATTGATCCGTCATGCAGACAGCCTGTAACGATGCTTTGATCAATAATAACCAGTCGTGCTTGAATAGCACCGTAATACGGATTGTGGTTTGCTTGTACATATCTTTCCCTCCTGTTACACAGGACGACTACGTCCTGTGTACTGTCACCTCGCCCAACGTCACCACTAGCGCGTAATGTTAAACTAGCTCCAGTCAAACCAGGTTTCAACAGGTGTGGTCAACCTACGGCAGTGAAGCATCGGTGTTGAACACTGATGTCATGCTGTCGATGATGATGATGATGATGTGGTCAACCGAGCCCAGTTGCCATCGCCAACCGAAACCGCGACGGCGGTGATTTGACGGTGGCACAAACTCGATCAATGGAACATGCGTTGTTGCTATGGCACGCGCACTGACTCATACGGCCTGTGACGTTATAAGCTGGATTTGTGTGACGGATGACGGATATTGAAGGGATCACGGTATAACGAGGGTCACAATACAACCGTTTGTAAAAGCTCTCGGGTGACTAATGGCGAGGTTGGTGTACTGGCGACTGACGGGATGTGTAGGGCGTACTGTGTTTATCCCGCGAAACCAGTTGTTTCGAATGCTATTAGTGTTTGTGAATGTGTTCCAGTTTATGAGCCAATATTCTATTATACCCGCTTTTGTCCTTAGTGTGTTTGAAAAAATACCGAAAAGTGACAAACGGGACTCCATTGACATAGGCTGCCTGGGTAAAACGTATTGTGAACATATTACTATAGGACGTAGGATTCACTCCAGATCACAGGGAGGTCTTCAAGATCTTGGTTCTTTGTTTCTGGAGTTTGAGTGTTCAAGTTTCATATAGGCTTGTTTGCATATTGAAGGATTCAGGGAACCAGGTTTCTGTGCCGTAAGTATATTTGACCAAATCTACAGTGTTCTTCGGGTGGTTTCGTAACATCTCACTTGTGTGACATCCGCCCGACTCCGTTCGCCTTTTCATGCAATGACATCCTCATTTCTTTTTTTTCCTAATCATCTCCGTCCGTACCAGTGCCAGGCAAACCAGATTTTGGTTCAGGACGTTCTCATAGTACCCCAACCACAGGCTCGTTTCCAGCCAATTCTCCAATGACCGCTGATGTAAACCAGCGCCGGACGGAGTCCATCCCCAGCCTCCAACACTCAGGCGCATTACGTCATACCGTCAGTTGCTCTCTTTCTGCTCAATTGAGCACACTACCAGAAGACGAAGCCGTAACCAATCAGGTCACTTTTAAGGCCTCTCCAGTTTGCAGGCATACCTCGTCGAACGTAACATCGGCAGAAAACGAAGCACAGGCACGTTTTCTATCACATGCTGACATTGACAACCAGCTGGCTGAGGTGAGTTATTTATTTGAATTTGACCTCTTGAAATGAGCCCCCCCCTGTTCTCCACAGATACTGATGGAAAGTAATGAACAAAATTTTGGAAGGACTTTATATGGGAAGAATTCTTTCTTACAGGAGGTCGCCAAGCCACAAAAAAGCAAGTGGAATTACCCTTTCAAAGAGAGATCACAACAACAATCGCAGTTGTTTGACCTTTTGTGCGAACCTATAGTCGAAGTTTAGCTCAACCAGTGGAGTTTCCATGTTTAGCCAATTAATTTGGAGGAACCGCTTTCCTCTCATGGCTTTTCCTAGACGTTTTTCAACGAGCTTGTGTATTGATCCACCACAAACTGTACTTTCAGTGACACTGAACCATTTTCGGTGTTCACTATCACTGTTCTTATCTATCTTTAATGCGGCTTAGTCCTTTTCAAAGCTACCTTATTCAAAGTGAAAATCCGGGTATCCTTAGCATAACACCTGTTTCCTACGCGTTCATTGATTTTGTGTAGTTTGAAAAGTGGAATGAGTTGGAAATGGTAAACCTCTGTGCTTCCTATAGCGTGTGGGCTTAATGTCCTTCCTCAGGTGAACTGTTCAGATCTTCTCCAGCCATAAATTCCCTTTGGGATATTCGGCCACTCTTTATGTGTTACCTGAAATATTCACGAGGTTTGACGTGGTGCTCCAATAACACCCATCTGCAAATTAAGTTTGCGGTAACGAGAGACTCAGGTGAATCCCGGCTGTACAAAGACCGCCTCGTATTCGAATACCGCAACAACTGAAACATGAAGTGCCCATTGTGGCATGCATTAAGTTGAAGAGCGTCATGAGGCAAATATTCAGTTGAGCTTTAGATAAACAAACTCAATTTGCAAATGGACTTATTTCATTCGTTGCGTGCGATTTGATGTTCAAATAGAACATAAGGTTGATGGAAACTCGGAGACTAAGTCTACCTGATGATCCCCAAGGACAGTGTAACTGGTTGTAGGCTGCTGAAGAGCCTTCACAGGCTTCATAAGTAATGTATTACTCTTCAAGAAAACACTCATATTTAACCACGACACAAGCACTGTGTAAAGGGAATTTTTTCGGATCACTTTACTTTGTTCACATTAGCGTGTTGTTTGAGCCATACTAAAATCACTTACAACTGTTCGGTAAAATGCGCGAGTGTTTTGTTCGCAACATTCGCGCATTTGTATTCGTCGCCAACGAAGACACGTGTGTGTTTCTTCTAGACTGAAAAAGTGCAGGTTCGGTGAACGTATAATGGGAGACGTGTGAGAAAAGTCAGGTGATCCTACAGAGCCTGTCTTTGAGAGAAAAACTACTCCACTGGATTTTGAGGTCTCCAGGGACGATGGGTCCCACAGGAGTTTGCTGTTTGTCATACACTGCTTTTTTCCCATCGAGAGCTCCAGCACTCCGACTATGTCTACTCGAACGCTGACGGAACGTTTGTAACCCAAGTCCGATGAACAAGCCAACAACTAACTCAGCGGATCTTTTGAGTCATTTGTTAACCTTCAGAGTACCCGATTTTCCACTTGTGGCATTATCTTAGTGTAGAACTTTCGTACAACCAGTGATGATATGCAGTCAGCCATAGGTAGGAGAAACTGATAAGTCAGGGACGGAATTCGAACTTCACGACTCTGTCCTCTGGCCCTTTGTCGTCCGGACATCCACCGTAGAGTACGTTGTGGATTGCCGTAGACTTATGGCCTCGTTCTGCCAGAAGGTTGACTGTCGGGCATTTTGCAACTTCTAATTAGTTGAAAGATGTGGACTAACTTGAGTCATTAGTTCCACGTAGTATCGGGTGTCCATTGTGTTTAATTTGCACGGGCCTCTGAACCTGTGTTAGAGTCCCCTTAGGTATGCGAGATTCCTTATGTCTGCCCGATTTTATAAAGCACGTTTACACTTGATCTTATGTCACTCCAGCCTTCCAAATGATGCTTTGATGAGTTCGATTCTGACCATTTTCCCTTCGTGATACTCAGCCGATCACTTGCTCAATAGCGAACTGTCAGAATGAACGTCGGTTACCAGATGATATCTGTGATCCTGGAATCCTTTATTATTGAGTGAACTATGCTCAGTTGTTTCATCCTCATCATCGTCACGCATTGCACAAACCACGGACGACAGGCACCTCAGCCGGAGTATTAGAATCAGTTGTCTTTGGTTGTTTCGGTCTCGCAAAAATTCCAGTCCTTCTTGTTTCGGTTTAGTCCAGAGGGTTTCCATCATTCTGGTCACTTTCAGGTAATGAACTATTTATCCTCAGTCAGCGTCCTCTAGTTTTGTAACCCTCAAAATCCCAGTATTCTTCAGCAACTGGGTACACAGCTACATCCTCTTCATACTTACGGCTATGAATCCACCCAAGAAGCAAACAGGATACTTCAGTTCAGCTTGTGTTCACTCTTAGGACGGATCACTGCAGTGGAAGCATCATTTATTGCCTCGTGCCTTTGCACCCGACATCGCTTTACTTGTCAGATACCTTTGGTACCTACTAGTTCTTCACGCTAACCGATTTGCCTTTGATCTTCAAGAAAACTACGTATTATTTGGCGGGACGGAACGCACTACTCGTAAAGTCGCTGAAAACTCTTCGACAACCCACGACCGGTCTCACCCTTCTTAAAGCTAATCAGGTAGATGCAGTCAACCTTATGTTCTACTTGAACAATAAATTGTGCATTGGCGAAACTCATTTATTTGCACATCAAGCTGAGGAATGTCATAAACGAGAGATTCAGTTTTTCATTAGCACCAGCCTAGTTTGCAAATGAGCGTAATATTGTAGCATCTTACCATACTTTAGTTTCGCACCATAGTCTTGTCGATAGGTTTTCTCCTCTGATTTGCGTTGCATTTTTTTATTCAGTTCATGAGAAATCTCAACTCACTTGAACGGGCCGACACGGAAGGCAGTAACTTACGCACTATGCAGCGTTCACGAGAACTCAGTCGGAAGTTTCAGCTACCCTGTCCAAAGCATACTCCAGACTTGGTTATGGATCTTCCCTTGACAAACGATCTCAGTGTGCCCCGTCGCACAGAATCGGCCCAGACCACACCATCTAATCTTGATAGCAGTTCAGCCGACCATTTTGCAGAGCAGGGTGTGGATACAATGCGAAAGCGTCCAGAACAGCGTCAAGACTTCCCCGGTTCAGAGACTGCTTCTGGTTCTGGTTCTGTCAGCAAAAAAAACCCTATTTCTGTCAATCCGGATTCCCGTTTTCTGTCCCCAACCGCCCGTCCTTTGGAGGATGAGCCTAAACGGATATCGATTGCTGATCGAGTTGCTGCATTCGAGGCCTCTTCTCCTAGCTCTGATACTCCACCTCGTCTGTTCCCTCGTCCAGCGGTTGCCCCAAAACCACCACGAGAGTGATTTTTATATGACCACGAATAGACATTTTCCACATCTACTACCAATGACCGTCGGGTATCATAGCGAGTCCTCCGAGATGCTAAATCAAGAACCCAATTTCTTTTTCCAGTTGTGGCTACACTGAGCATGTTGACGCTAAATTCGGAACGGTTTTAAACCACAGCTGATATTGTTCTCTCTACTGTTTCAAATGTGACTTTTGAGTAATGGATTATTATTTTTTCTACCGGTGGTGACCCTTCGCGATGGAACTTCTTCTGCCAACTCCGTTGCCCCATGCAACTCATCTGTAAAGTTTGAAACAACAACAATGCTATTTTTCTTTTTTTTCTTCTGAGTTTGATAGTTTCACTCCCCCGTCACGTCCCGTACCATAGCGCTGCTACAACCGTTATGTTGATGTTTCCGCCACTACTGCTGATGGCGTACCTGCGTTCATTTGTATCTTCTCTATAATAATGATCTTTTTTTCCCAAAGGTGTTTGGCTGGGAAGACTTCGTGTTTCTCTAGTTTTCTCATTCACTCCTTTCTTAACTTGAACGATAATGCATCATGACATTGTCGTACACAGACCCACAGTTTTATGCTCACCCTGTTAAAATAAATACACCATGTCGCCGATCGCTTACGGTTGTTTTTCGCTCCGGGGTGTGTAATTAATGTTCCCAACGATGCTTGATCTAGGGTCAGCCTGATCGATGTAAGCACAGCGAAACCGTGCTGTATTGTACCGCATCCTGGTCACCGCTTTTGTTGGGTTGGCTCCGACCAACATGAGATGGCTTCCGGACTTTTTCGTAGCCCTAGCTATAATAGTTATGTCCCCAAGTCACTAGCTACACTTCCTACCCAAAATTAAACACTGAACTTTAGTAATACGATAAGAGAAGCGCCGCGCCGGGTTGCATACCCCTTGAATCGACCTTCTTGACCTGTTCCATTGGTGGCGCTTGCTTCTTCTAGTTTTATTATAGTTGATTTCCTGTACCCAGTCCTTCTACTCGTCTTCGCAGGTTTTATTCGTTTCTACGGCCTCATATCCTACCAAAATATCACCACCTAACTCTCGTTAACAAGTTTCACACGAGTACCTCAACCAGGTTCAGCCCATAGTACCTAGGCGTACCCCAATTGTCCTCCCCTCCGTCTGCTAAGTCACACATTTATCGTTTTGTTTGCACCACTCCGACCAAGACGTAATCAATGGACTGCGGTCTAGCATACCTAAGCCCAAACAGTCCCATGTTATAGTCCTAGGTTAATTCGGTCTCGCCTTTTGTATTTGGTCATCTCTGTAGTCCGTACTATGTATCTAGGTCGCAGGACCCCTTGTATTTCACTGTCTTCAAGTTAGTTTGCCCGTCACAAGATAGGTCGGTTTTAGGGAAGCAATCGTACCGGAAACCGTTCTGTATGCAATTCGTTGCTTACTAAGCATCTCAATGACGCAGGTGGGTACAGTTGGGATTTCTTACCATAACCAGGAAGGCTGCGGACAGTTTTTAGCTCTATAATAAATTTTTCCGGCGAAAAAACCTCATTTTCTGTAACTGTCAGCTGCAACCTCAGAATAACACTCCCCCATCCAGGCAGTGAGGTCTTTTTACATGTGCCAACACATTGCTCTCCTAGCTAACTATCCTCAAAAATACGCTATCATCTGACCTGTGATGACGCTGCACCACACCAAACCGAGTCTGTGTTGCCATTTCGTATCGTATCCAGATAGCGAGCCCTGATAGAGTTGAAAAATGCGGGTCAGCTCACATATTATCCCTCGTCTAGCTTTGCCAGAGTTATCTCTACTTTGACATCTTTGTGTGTGGAAAATAACACCCATCCGCGTATATGTGGTATCTCATCACTACCTCAACCTAGCACACTGCTGTTACCGTTCTCCAGACCCTTATAAAACGATATGCACGTACTGTTGGTTTGTTAACCTTGATAGCGTGACGTTCACAATATTCATCGCCCTGAAACATCCGTGCAGCTGATCTGTGAATCATGAATCTAAGTTGGATGTGATGGAATCGGCTTTTTGGAGAATTCAGTCTTGCTGGTAACTACTTTCTGGTGTCAGCTCACCTCAACTAAAACTGAACACGCCACTAGCAAGATGCAAGTAGACCGTTCAGATGTTTATTTGAAACATGTCTAACTTGGGTTTTAACTGAAGCGGAGGATCGAGAAACCTTTGTTGGATGTTAGGTTAATCTATATTGTGTGAGAAGTGCAGGCTTCCCTCAGTAAACGGCATGGTGCACAGCAGTTACGGTCCACTTAACTTCCGCTTTACACGTATTACAGCACCCAAGATCCTAGAGAACAGACTTCTCCCGCAACAGTGTTGTTCTCACTGCCTTGTTCAACTGGAGATCACCGTGCTTCAAATAAAGCAGATCCGTACAATAGTTGCATTTTATTTGTCCTGCTCCGAGCCAATACTCGGGATGTGATGGACGTTGCAAACATCGAAGCAAGTGAGCAGTGTACGGACTAAACATCGGTTGATCAGCATGTGTCGGTCTATGATAGCACACATCCATAAGCTAAAGAGAGATAGAGAAGGTTAGGAGGTAACAGTAATGTCAAGTGCAATAGATTGAGAAACGTCGGTAGTGCATGCGGCTGGGTGCAGTGCAGTGTCAGCTGAACTGACAAACAACTAGATTCCTTTTATCCTGACGCGGATGGTCCAGGTTCGCTTGGACGTGAATGTGTGGGACAATACGCTCCTCAGATGCGGTCCCAGGACACGAAGTTTCACGCGCACATTTGGTGTGGTCATTGATCAGTTTGTAAATCAGGTCTTGCAACACGGTTTCACAGGAGTATAGCTCCTTAAACGGGACAGGACGATGCTGAAGAATGGAATGGGTGTGTTACAGAAGGGTTGGGGAATCAATATAGAGACCGAATGGATCGATGGTATGACCACCCTAGATGTCCGGAACTGTGAAGCATTGGGTTATCTGTACAAAGATCTGCTCAAACAGTAAGGTATGCAACATCTTCCACAGTCTTTACACAAATAAGGGCTGCCAAGCTACATGAACTCGGCTTGTGGCTTTACGATTTTATAGGGTCTACCTTAGCCGGATAACAGTGTTGTGCAATAAACAATCAAGCCCATTACACAATATGCTATATTAAGTTCGGTTACGTATGTGTGTGCGCAGATTTGGATTGAAGTTGGAACGTGTACGCGAAGCAGGGTTGGCTTTTCCGAGCTCTGTATACAATGACCAGGTTGCACGCCAGTTAGCGTAGTCAGATGACCAATAAAACCGTCACTTAGTCAATACCACGGTAACGTAATCTTGTGACGTAAAATTTTGCGAATACAGGATTGGTTGCTGGGGCCTGATCCATAATGCCTAATTGATTGTTATGCAAACCGAGTTTGTGTGACGTAGCAGAGTGGCAAACGAGTCACTCCGGTCTGGTTTGTGGGCCGTCTGGCGATCGATGAGGTCTGTTGTCTGGTTTGTCTCGGTAATGAACCCTATGGGGAATGGAAACTTCGCTTCCAGCTCAAACACGCAAATCAAAGCTTGTAACCTCACACCAGTATACACAAATATTGAGGCTACTCTGCAGACTGAGTAACGTTCATTTCCAGCTTTTCGTGATACTACCCTGCTTGAAGCAGCTGATAATAGCGAGACTAATGTGGAATGGTAAGATGAGCATGTTTTGCAGTTCTGGGGTTGTTATGTCCGTAGTGGCTGCTAGATTGGGTTGGTAGCGTTTATTCTATTTGTCATCACTGTATCTGACGGACTTGTCACTTATTCAAGTCATTGCTCCACGAAGTCAAGCTAAGAAAACACCAGGGGAACCTGTTCAACCCAAACGTTGGTTCAACACGTGACTGTACTTTTTCATTATCCTTCATTTTGCGGCAGCATTTTTCTAATTAAATTTGGATTTGCAGGGGCATAGCATTTTCGAGGGTGCGCGCTCAATCCGCCCTCTGCTGCATCATTATCCCTTAACAAGTGACACGTGGTGAACCAGGAATGCTCCTGATTTCGGATTGTCAGCTTTTTGGGTGTGTTTGGTTGTTCAGGTTTTCAAACCGAGTCTGTCTCATTTGGTAGAGAATTATTGTGCCTAACCAGCTATTGTTTCCCGAATTTATGAAGCAGTTTACCTCGTTTTGATCAGCTCACTCACACACTAGATAACATGTCATTTACCAGCAAGGCTGAGCATTCCAAAAATCCTGAAAGTTACTTCAGTGTTGTCCAAATGGATGCCAGTACTGACAGCATTGTTGTCTGTTGGTTTCCACATTCCAGGATCTTCATAACAGGTTCCTAAGTATTATTAGGTAATTGTGAAATTGTGTCCTGCCGCAATCAGCGTCGTTCAACGAAATAGTATACTCATTGGTGGGTGGAGACACATGAAGATGCGTGTGATTGAGCTGTTTAAAATATCTTGCCTATTGGGACAGTTTCCTACTGGTGTCATGAATGATATAGCCAGATGAATTGCGCACACTAGACTGAGTATGATCCGCGATACGGATCATGCTTAGAATGTTTCTTTTCCGCCGGCCTCACTCATCCAGGCAGTCAAGAAGGGTGGTGTTAAAATTTCCTAACATGGCGAGGTTTTCGATGGGCTGTCAGGCGCACCCTAAGAGCTGCTTGTACGAAGTGTGTTCTGATCCTCCTTGGTCACTCTGAAGGGACCGGAGTCTTTCACGTAGGAGATCCTTCTAGGTCCTACTAGTGTGTAGCCACTCTGAAGAAGTGTGCAGTCATCGTCTGAGTACCAAAATAAGAGGTGTCTCTCAGGGTGTTGGCAGCTGTCGTCGGTGACACGCCTGACTGAAGTCAACAGAGTTAACAATCAAATCGCCATTTTCACGGCAAGGATCGAGACAGCACTTTCCAGGAATATTATGACGTTGAATGGGGAGCTTTCAAAACTCGCCAGCACAAATCTCGAATTGGTCCGTTAGGATGCTACTCGGGCATGCCGAGCCTGGTTACTAAGGCCAGGCGATCACCATATTGACCAAAACTGTGTTGTGGACCATTGTGACGGAGTAACGTGAATCCTATGGGAACCGGAATCCACGTAAATGGATTATACCGACCGCATAATCCTGAAGGGCACGCATGAAAATTGCTTGATTACTAACAATAAAGAGGGTACAAACATCCAAACATTCGACATAAACGAATGTTTTAAGGGTGAGTTTTTTTAGCTTGTTTGATGATTACTTCAGCTACTGGGACAGTCACAGTCACATGACAAGAATAATTGCTGAGGAGCACAGGATGAATTTTCTTGGGGATTTGTAATAGGTCGCGTCTCGGCCCAACCTAAAGATGCCACCTTGACGTGGTGATCGGGCTTGAGTGCTGCAATGTTCCCGCAGGAACTTCGTTCTACAAGATGCAACAGTGCAAGAAATGCCGAAGGGGAGCAGTCAGATCAAGAGCAGCGAGAGCTCGTACTACGTGTAATCATGCTATGAGGCGGTCTGGGCTTAATTCGTAGTGTCCTCTGCGATAGGAGTGTGAAGGCTATAAGGTATTCCCTCAGACGACCAGCATGTTCATATACATGGAAGCAGCGATGCTGCCTTCCCCCGGGAAAGGACGGGTTAGATGAGGTCGGCCCTATAAACCGCACACTCCGATCGCCAAACGGTTGACCTTGACCGCCGGCGAATTATTCAATACGGTCGAATTACTTTTAAAACCAAAGAGTCCGATGCTGCTTAAAAGGCACCTGCAGTGCGCAGCCGCATCAGGAATAAGACAGTAATGCCTCAGCCCCTGCGTCCTCGGGCCAGGACTGTCACCTGCCGCCGAACAGGTCAGACTATTGGGTCATCGGCTCCTAACAGAGTCCCCAGAGGAAGCCTTCATGTCCGCGTCCTCGCGCTTCATACTTTTAGCCAGAGGCCAGGGGCATGGTCCCCGAACAAAACACTACATCCTCTCACTGTCTTATGGATCAAACTTTGAGTCGAAGGGCCAAGGCTCAACCAAACCCTCTTCCTCGGCCTAGGCAACCTGAAAGTGTCGTTTTCCCGCACAGTTCTTTGTGCACTGGTGTCCCTCCACAAACCCTTTCCACCACACAAGCAGGTATTTCTGGGTCTTTTGACTGTCAGTTATTTGATCAATGGGCCATATGCTCCACGCTGCCTATTAACAATAAACAAAATAACATCTTTCTAAACCCACGAGATCCTTTCTACATAGGAGCTTTTAACGTCCGCACTCTATGTCAAACTGGCAAGCAGGCAGTGCTCACTGAAATATTTTGCTCCCTTAAAACTGACGTTTGCTGTGTCTCCAAAACATGCATACAAGACCCAAGCGTGGTGATACATCTCAGAAAGCCAAGGACGAACTCAGGTCTTTCACATTTCTCCCTCCGTGTGCCTGGTGATCCAGAAGCAATAACTTGTGGAATACACGGTGTGGGGGACGCACTCAGCCCCAGAGGTAAACATGCTTTGCTGGATTGGATTCCACTAAACAGTCATCTTTGGGTCGCTAGGTTATTCATTTCAATCAAACTCAATGTTTCTCGACATAAAAAGGGTACCTTTTTGTAGTGTCGACATATTCCACAACGGACTGACGCTAAGAAGGATACTTTCTATCGAGACTTATCCGGGCTCATCTGTCGAGCAAGAATCACTGACTTTGGGATACTTGTTGACGGTATGCATGCCCAAGTCGGTCGTCTGAGCTCTTTGGAATCACGTCTGCGCGGTTGATTCAGAGTCGATGCTCGTCGCACAGACATCGGAGAGCGACTCCTCCAGTTGTGTACTGATCATCAACTGTTTATGGTCAGTACGAACTTTCAGCACAAACGTTCACATCGCATAACGTGGCAAATCAACCGTGGATCAACTTGATCACGTGGCTATCAGCCACCGATGGGGAGCCACAATTCAAGACTGACGTTCCTTCTGGGGCACACAACTTGATTCTGATCACGCCATGGTGTGGGCACGCCTGACAGTTCGCTTTCCTTCACACCCTTGCAAGTCAGTAAGAATCATGCCAATCCACCATCTTTGGAGAACCACCACAGCTCAGCACTGTCGATCCGAGCCAGTTCAACTACTCCCTACAGCAAACAAAAACTAGCAGGGTAACGAGCACGTGGATGAGGCACGGCAAAATGGGAGAGGAGCTATGCTAACGGCGTCCAGTGCTGTCTGTCCGACTTCGCCGATACGATCAAATGACCACTGGATATCGTCGAGGTCGCTAGGCCTGATTGATGCCAGTAAATCCATACCAGCGACGGCGCACGTAATTCTTTCTACCGCCAGTTAGTGAAGACCTTAAGGAAAGACTGAGGGCTTTGGTGGACATCGAAAGCTCGGGAGATGGGGAGGGCTTTTACTACCGGAAACAACCTATACCAATTGTTCCGGCCAATCGACCAGAGAAAAGCAGCCTTCAGCAGTAGGATAAGTGAAGAAGGCGACCCATTAATTCACTTGCAAAAACGTCGTTTGGAAAGATGAGCCGAATACTTCGAAGAACAGTTTAGCTGGTCTCGTGCAACACAGCCTCCACAGACAGTTCATTCGGGCGAATGGAATGTAAAACTTAATCGCCCGTCGGAAGAATAAATAAAGTGCGAAATATTGGTACTGAAAATTGAGAAGGCACCTGGACCGGACCATCTGTATCCAGTTCTCTTCAAAGAATGCGGAGAACCCATGGTAACCCATCAAACAAAACTCACTGGTGCGATATGGAGTGGAGAGAAAGTGCATGCAGAATGGGTCATGTCGACAGTTATTCCTATCTTCAGAAAGGGTACAGGGATGCCGTATGAAAATCCCCGCGGCATCAGACTGGTAGCTGTGGCAACAAGAGTCCTCACTGGTATCATCCTTGACTTAACACAGTGAGAAACAGATCCGTGAAAACCAAGCTGGTTTCATTCCTGCATTTTACCAATTTCACCCTCCGTCAGATTCTGGAACTGTAACACTGTTTCCAGTGACCATCAGTGGTTGCCTTCCTTGACAAGGAAGATGCCTTTTTTACTCTGTGCACCGTCATGCACTATGGAAGTGTCTGTGGAGCAAAGGTGTCCCCCATAAATTCTCGACCCCCCTTAAGGCGTTGTACGCTAAATCCGCGGAAATGTGAAGGTCTACGGAAAGCTCTCGCCTGTGTTCACCACATCAAGTGGTGTCAGACAAGGCTATCTCCTTACACCTTTCTCCTTCAACTTCGTCATTGATACGATTATGGAAGGCTCACTATCAGCCTCTAATGCCTGTGGGGTCAAAATGCTCCCAGGGTATTCGCTCACAGAAATTGAGTACGCAGACGGCATAGCTCTTTTTGGATCTGACGCCGTCGTAATGCAAACAATATAAAATAAACTGAAAAATTCTGCTTGGCATGTGTTTCACACCTGCAAAGTGTAAGGTGCTGCTAACAAGACTGGGTGATCTCGAACCCTAACCTCACGCTTGCGGATGAACCGATTGAGGTAGTAGACGAATTTTTCCATCTGGGCAGCTGTCTCAGCCTCGGTGGTCTCCCAAAGGATGATATTTCTATCCGGATCGAGGAGGCCAGAGTAGCTTTCGTAAGCCTGCACCACCTGTGGCGTAGGCGTGATATCAGCTTATCCGTCAAGGGTCGAGTTTACAATGCTACGGTGCACTCCATATCATTATACTGGTCAGAAATCCAGCCGCTGTGTGCCGAGGACATCGAAAGACTTTCAGTGTTTGACCATCGATGCTTTTGGAGCATTGTCCGAGTCTCGTGGGAACACCGGACAAGTAATGCTAAAGTAATCGAATGGCTTTCGGAAGAAATAACTCGCCCACGATAGATGACCTGAGCACACTTCACAGGTTGCGTGTGCTTGGGCTCGTGCTCCGTACGGCATTTTACCAACTTCTTCGAAGAGCCTTTTCCGCACAACCACACGAAGGGTGAAAACGAGCCAATGGAGGTTAAACAATGACTTGGTAACGAAGTATGCAAGCCATTACCGGCAAACTCAGCTGCGCTGGTTATTGCCCCCTCCCTGGATGGGAACCTCGACACGGGGCACATCAAGGATGCACCGTTAGCTATAGCACGACTGAGCATGAACTACAAACAGCAGTTGGAGCAGAGTTTATTTCACACACCCAATCCGTCTGAGTTGCTTGCACATGTTCGCCAATGTCCCTAGATGGATAACCAATGAACAGCTAGCCCTGTTATAGCACAGGACACCCGCTTTCACTATTTCCATTTGGTGAAAGCACACCCTCCATGAGAGGACAGTAGAGGCTACATGGCAACGGGCTACTTGAGAGCACTTTCGTAAGGTGCAAAGGACGACCATACTCGTTTCGCAAGACACACTCCGGATATGCTGATATCTTAGTAGGCTCATCCACTAATAGTTGGTTCAAAACAAAGTAGGCCGGACGTCGTATCCACTCCATGTTTCACACTCTCCTCCGTCTTACAGGCCTTCCTAATGTCCTCCTCAGTCTGTTGCTTGTACCCGAACGAGCGACTGCGATTATCCCAGCTAGACAGTAATGCATTTTCCTGTATATTTCCTATCATAACCAGCCTAACTGATAGACATTTTTATTGATTCAAACCATTCTAAAACCTTCCTATAACCTGACAAACTTAAGTCGAGGCGGTAGGATAAAGTAACCTCTTTGTGGGTGAGCAATCGATCACCGGTTGATCTTATGGCGCATCACACAAATTCGTCTACAGGGAAGTGATGGGAATTTTACGCCCAACTCGGCCTCCGATCAGATGGACAAACACTGATTCTACGGATTATTGAATCTAAATGTATACTACCGCAATTGTTTGGCCGGCTTCCAGAAATTACAGCTGTACTTAGGAAGACAGCTCGATTCGTTTCAAATTAGTTACTACCGGTTAAATATTGCCTGAACTGTTACACAAAGATCTGGTTCATAATTTGAGTTTGCATGAACGTCTGTTCCCCCAACGATATTTCATTGTGGCCTAGGTAGGTGACAAACTATTCGGAATATTTCACTTTGCCTCTCGTGGAGGGAGATCGCACAAAAATGTGAACGCGAATTCGTCCACTTTTTGGAGCTGGCAAGCACTATCCACGGAACCATAGAAGTTTGTTGACCTCTTTGAAAGGAAGTTACGTGGGAGAACGGCTTGTTTGGCGACGTGATTCCCATTTAATGGCACAGTCAGGAAGGTACCTGGAAATGAATATGAGGTTTTTGAAGCTTAAAACCACCACAGTAATAAAAGCATTTGTAATGTGAGCAAACATATCAGACGTCCGTTCCGAAATGAAATAAATCGGGTGCGAAAGCAGTGTCTCCTTATCAGTTCAGGGAAAAAGCTTTACCTTAAGGACCCCCCATTATCTTGAGGACTGGTCTTTCAAAGGGTATTTATTCTGTTCGAATGAGTGCTGATTATTTTTGGTGCCCTGGTTCTATATTTCACACTGTTTTCTGTAACTAAACCGGCAATTACAAATGAAAATGAACAGTATTTTCACCTCTCTTTCTGTTCGCCAAGATAAAGTTCACTTAGTTCAGCAAACGTGCAAACATTCAACGAATCAAATGCATTTTGTGATGTACACGGAGGCTAGAAGGAACGGGTCTTAACTCGACTGGATGGGTGACCAAACCGATGGGGCATTAATCATGTTTCACCAAGTTTACCCTGTCCCCTGGTGTTAATGGCGTGTCCGATAAGTCTGCCTGTGTCAGCATAAACTGCACTTGTTCATCATTCCCCTTCTATGCGGCCCTGACACTCCGGGTACACGCACACACACACATGACAACTTCTAGCGTGTATAAGGGCGATCAATTCTGGTCGACCACCGCTTACATCTTCCAGGGTCTAATCACTCGTCGGTAAACTCAGACAATCATGTCTGTCCAATAATTGTGCTTGAAGGAAAACTGCACTACCAATTAATCGACAAGCCTACACACAGTCATGTGTAGGTGGTCTTTTGCACTCGAAACCTTTGCAAACAGCATCAAAACAGTGACAGCAAGGCTCACAAGCAACCAAACACCTTTTGTCTAGATAAACCATACAGTTTAGATTGTGCAGCAGCCTCCTTTTTTCTAGCTGTGTGCTAGTTTGTCACCGTATCGAAAATCGCATGAGAAAAACAGCGTAGTGAACTTTGAGATGATTACCCTGGATTCCAATCGGCAAACGGGAGCTGCAACGACCAGGCTATTTTTGATAGGCTAGAAATTACAGGAAGACCTCCCAATTGTTGAAGTAGCTACTTGTTCACATCCGCTGCAACCACTTTGCTTCCACCGGTTTGTTAACCACAGTAGAGACTAACAGAAGCTCGGGACACTCACAAAACCAGTTGAAGGCTAACGAGTCTGGGATGCTGATTGCGGGGTGATTATGAGGAACTCGCAATTGTTCTAGTGGACCACAGTGTCCACTGGGATTACAAATTTTGTCAAGATGGAACCGGTTGTTGAAACATAAAATCCTTTAGTTGTTTCCTGCTGCCTTGTGGCTTCCAAATCCGCTTTCGTCTCGAATGAGACTAAGAACAATTACCTTAATCAAGGCAAATCCTAGTCACGTTCACATGAACGACTGTTCACTCTGATGGCTTTACTCTCGCTTAAGAAGTTGTAGTGCTTGTTGCTGGATTTAGGACGTTAGACGATGAATATTCAATCTTGTGCAAGCATTCTGGTAAGTGATCTCGACCTTTCCCACGGACATTCTCATAGAGAAACCGGTCGTTTTGCTTCGTATTAACGTTGCACGGATATTTCGACATGGTTGAATATCGGCCACTCGTGGCCGAACGGTTGAGTGTTCAAACTACCAGTCAGGGGGTCGCGGGTTCGAGACTCTTCGGAGTTTCGTGAGATGCGCACTGCTGATGATTCCCAATGAGGATGAAACAGCTGTACAGTGCTTCTCGGCTTTTCAGCATAGATTAACTTCACTTACAGGACGAAATCACCACAAAACCTAAATCTTCTCACACTACCAATAGTCGAATATGTCCAACAATCTCCGTCCGTTTTTCTACGTCACTTAGATGCCAAACATTAGTTTTGTTGTCAAATTTCATCTCTATAGAACTGCTAGCCTGCAGAACTGTTTTGCAGAGTGAAATTACCAAATACACTGTATCAGTGTGATGCTGTCTTCTACTCACTGGCCTCAAATTACAATGATCTGCAAGAAAGGAGAGAGAGAATTCCGCAAAATTTGAGCAGTCATCTAGCAACATAGGTAGTAGGAAACTATAAATCCGTCAATGGCTGTGTACCATTTAAGTATTAGGTCCGTCAAGACTGGTCCTAAATCTGTAGTTCGAATTTGATGTTCACTTAAAAAACGGGGCTTTCGAGTTTAGCCGGTTTACCGAGACCACGCTTAAGGGAACAGCTGTAGAATTTCACACAGGACACATTGTTTCCATACTATGGCTTCTAAAACTGTGACCTCTTGCAGAAAATGTGTAAAAATGATTCACCTACCAAGAGCGATTACAAGTTAAATATGGTGTCCATTAAACAGAAAGCGTGTGATAAAGCTGTCTCAGGCAGTATTTTTTGTGAACTGAATGATTCCTGTAGCACAGTGATACGTTTCCTTGATCGTTTAGTGCCCTTCAGCACAAGACATCAGGCAGACTGTGGGCGAAAAACTAAGCCAGTTCCATCGAGGATCAGATGTCCACTCAACTACCCCTCAGAGACTGATGGAATGCGTCCATGCCCGTTGAGCTTCTGCATGTTCAACATTGAGGAGTCTTGAACAAATTTTGTGTCAGTATTGTCCTCCGTACAGCCAACCTCGCTGGCTTGGGAAAGATGTTCTCCAAGTTCATCACCAAATCCCTTTGCTTGCTGTCTCACGAGGTCGTCCGCCATTTGCTGACAAGAAGCAGTTGTAAGTGGCTTCACTGTCTGTGCCGAATTTAGTCAAGCGAACCCTCAAAACTCTGCTGCCACCCACAGCCCCTTCGTTCCATGTCCGTGACCGTCGAACCGTTTGTGGTTTGAATTTGAGTCTTTCCAACACCGAGCTGGAAGGCTTTAGTACCAGCGAGTTAGCACTAGCACCATTATATCTCCCCTGACTAAAATTTCTTATGAAAAGCGCATTTGGGATTATTGTTCGGCGGCTTCACAGTAGTCTTTATTTTCTCTAAAAGACAAATTTTGCACTCGATCCGCCTGCCAGTGATGGATTGGACAGGTCAGCAAATCGTCTGTTTGCTTTGGGAACTAACGGGATGACACATCCGCTCTTTCATGTTCTGTCGACGCCCCCGGAAAGAGTGATACGGCGTAACCCTGACATGTGGATCAACCGGTTATCTTTCCTTTGGAACCATGGCACAGTCAGTGTGACCTCTCCTGATGCACTAGATATACTGGCAGCTTCCCGACCAGTGGCCTGGCATGACCGTATTCGTCGTTGGTAGGGATCTTTTCCAGATAAGCCCCGCCAAAAAATTAACCCCCGCCACCCAAAAAAGATTAGAACAAAGAGGATATGAAATTTGTACTTTTAGTTTTTATTGAAGAGGGTGAAATTGGGACATGTCATTAATAATTTGCATGAAAAGGTCCGTTTTTCGGTACCTTTGCCTCCAAACGAACTCACAAGTAGCTGTCCACTGAAGATCGGTGTGTGCCGCATTGGCGTTTATTCTGCATCTTGTAGACGTGCCAAAGAGATTCGATGGTTTGTGTGTAAGCTCCAGTCGTTGGATCCACAAAGTTTTTGGTATGATTAACCGTTTCATGAGTATAATTCATGTCGATCAATTCCTTGGTATGATGCCCACATATCGGAGATGATGATTGAGCCGGGAACGATGCAGGCCTGGATTGTGTCCATCAAAGTGGCCGCACTGCATACATGAACACCTCTTTAGTTTCCCGGCAGATCCCTCCGAAAATCCACTGCTGGGGAAGGACTCATCATGCGTGGTTTTTACGGTGAGATATTAGCGTTTCATCGATCTCGGCGTGTGGACCTGGGCCGCCGATAACTGTTGGAGTCTGCAAAAGCCACTAGGCGCAAACCTCGCGAAGAAAGTTCTTCCAGTCAACAGCGGTCGTGTGGCTTATAGCTAATTCCTCTGAGCAGAATTTGATTTTTGACAAATTTTTAGACCAGCAATAAATGAATAGAATTACTGTCCTAAACTCCATCCTTCACCGCTCCAGCCAAGTTCCCTTTCGAAGACCGATTTCTTGCCGACACTGTCGGGCATCGCACCTCCACCTGTTAGAAACAGTTGAAAGTGTCATTTGTTGGCCATTGTTGCATAAACGTTGCTGATGGATCACTCCGTGGCTTTGCAAAAAACGTATTGCCGTCTCCTTGTCATGAACGAGAGCTGAAAGCGTCAGAAAGTTCACTTAAGGTTTTACGTCCGAACGGAGAAAATTTTTGCACAAAATGAGCCTAGATGCGAATGAGGAATTGTTTTCATCAAAAATAGGTCAAGGGTGTGTGTGTACATTAAATTGGAGCTGGCAAAAAGTGGCGGGGATTAACTTTTCGCGCATGCACTTTTTGCATTAGTGGCGGGGCTTATCTGGAAAAGATCCGTTGGTCGTGCCTTGTTGACCACGCCAGCGAGGGTGTTTGAGTACCTTGGGGGCCCTGTCGTGGTAAGCATTTCCTCCCCCATGGCCTCTCCAAATGTGTTAGCAGCGTTCATATCAAAGACACTGCTTGACGTCACAACCAACTGTTAGTTCTGCCACGGCAGGCAAGTCATGGTCATTCAGCGCCATGGGGCCAGCTGATAACTTCTAACCAGCATCGTCATATGACGTCATAACCTGTCGTTTAAGGTGTTGGCAACCGCACCAACCTCCGCAGCTTGCTGGATCCGTGGCAGAACCAATAATGCGATACGACTTCAGGCTCAGATGGTTATTTTCTCTCGACAACGAGGATTGTCTTGTTATCAAAACACTGATGAATGATGTAAAAGGATTTACGGTTCACAGCCTGTTGCGATTGATAAATAGGTTAATAGTAGACTGTTAATTTGTCGACGAATATCTCTAGAATTCATAGCTGTTAGTACTGTCGGTTTGCAGTAATGTTGATGAAATCACCATTCTTCATAGGCACTTGGTAACCGACCGTTATCTCCGAAGGCGTTTGTTTCTTAGGAGAACACACAGTGAATCTATAGTAGACGGTTTTTGAATTTGCGAAATTCATTCATCCCAGCGAGGGATCCTTTTAGGGGATTCAGTTTCAGGGAGGAGAAATCTATCTACGAGATCTGTGTCTCAGTGTGCTTGCCTCAGTCGTCCGTAGCGGATGCCAATCTAGGAGAACTCCTAAACGAACCGCATAAAGGCTGTGCAGTCCGTCCAATGGGCTTGTGGTTGGAGTCGTTAAGATATATACTAAACTACACTGACTCATTGTTCTCTCCTTTTTTTCGTGCCAACTAACAGTTTCTTGCACACTGTTGCCAGATTTGACAAACAGGGATGCCAAGAATGAAAATACGGCGGAATTTCGTAGGAACGAACTTCCATCTACAAGGAAAAGTCATCCGAATCCCGCCTAGTATCATTCATATTCTGGAGATTCTGATTAAGGCAAATTCTTTACAACGTAGTTCCGTTACAATCAGCACCATTTTCTGTCGCATAAATCTTCGGCAGAGAATGTTGCTTCGTTACCACACCTGACATCTTTTATTCCAATAAAGGGAAAGGAAATGTAAGTTGGATCAACTGGTAGAGTGACACACAGAAACATGGTACAGATGTTTTAAAATATAGTCGGAGATAAGCGGATACAAGCGGTCAGCTAATTCAACCTTCCTCCGAACCCACTGGGCAGGTGAATTTCACTGTCTCCTAATGGGACACGAGGAAAATGATGGGTAAAGACAACAAGAATGAACGGATGGAATAATTGCAATTTCGGTAGACCGGAAAGACTTTTTGTGGATAAACCAATCATCCAGTTGTTGACAGTCAGTGTCCTTTTAACAGAACTCAATCAGGAATCTGAAACGAACGAAATATTGACGGAAACGGTAACGAGAGGACAAATAAGAAACGAAGTGGTAGATAAGAATGCTTCCAATTCCAATTCTTTTCGGAGTAGACAGCATCCGGATACCTGAAGGTTCAGGCAAACTAAAAATCAGCAAAATCTCGGGTTATGCTGTATAATGTGGTCAAAATCAATTGCTCTGTGGGCACGCATGACTTAAAAAATTCGAAAGCTCCGTAGGCTCATTGGCCAAAATGGACGCAAAAATTTCATCCATAGAAGAGCTAAATAATCAAGAGAACACAAAATAAAGCTTTAAAGTCACTCAGCGAAGCACTTCGAACTGACCTATTGGGATTGTTACCAGAAAAAAAAGACAAACATTCTTTGTGCAGTTAGAACAATAAGAATAACCTCGTCCCTATTACGTCAAAATGGTCTTTTCATTCGACGATGAGCTTTCCCCTCGTCATATCGTAATAACCACTTTCATACACTTACGTAATTGAGTTATTATTCGCGCTCTAAAATTGTTTGAGGGATGAGACCATTCGACGTCTCATTGTAATCAATGAACCGATGGTGTAATGCTCTTCGTCTGATGGGAGAGAGTCTGAACTTTTTACAACATTTTGCATCGATGTTTTCATTCATATCCGCGAACAGACCTAAATACGTGTGAAAACGTGCATTTCTTTCCAGAGAAAAGCACACCTTTGTAGCTAATTTGGACCGGGTGAAAAGTCCTGTAAACTGGCATTATACAGTCATAGGCTTTTTGATTCACTTGAAGACTGTTTGGAATTTAGCCAAGCATGAGTGTTATTTACCTATCCAGTTGAGATAAAATCTATACTTTGAAATGTATTTTTGTCTAGAAATGGCTTGAACACCATCTGTCCTGTGCAACCAAAGTAAAAACACCTAGTGCGCACACCTGAGGTAGCTGCCAGAAGAAAATGTAGCGGAGCCAATGGACAAAACTCGATTCAACTGAGTTTAGCAGGATTCTGGACATACATCAAGAGGTGAAGTCCACATACATTTTCCAAAATGAAGTGGTGATTTTCATGGAATAAACCATATAATCACTTGGATTGTGTTAGCCCGAATACTGTCATGTATCAAGTAACTTATAGGTACGTTTACTAGTTAATGCTTACTACCAGCTAGACAAAAAGGAAGATGCAAAAAGCAGAGTGCCTGCTTCACAGATTGTTTTATGAAATACACTGACGAATAGGCAAGCAAATCGGCAGATTTACGCTCTATGGCGCCTACACCATCATAAACAAAACTCGCACTTTTTTGACAGAACACTGTTCATTAGGTTGCTGAAATCTCTTCGACGGTCCACGACTTCTTTCGCCCTGCTTAGAGGCTCACCAGGTACTCGTAGTACCTGGCTTTCTGTCAACCTTATGTTTTACTTGAATCTGAATTGTACGGAATTAACGAACTACACTCCATTGCGCACTAATTTGGTTTTCACGGAAGACTCGCGTTAAAACCAGCTGAATATCTCGTTTATGATATTCATTGACTGAATGTGTTGCACAAAGGCCGCTTCATGTTTCAGTTGGTATGATTCTCAAGATATCGCAGTGTATTTTCATAAAGGAAACTACTCGCAAAGTCGCTGAAAACTCTTTGGTAGCCCACGACGGGTTTTGCCCTTCTTGGGGCTCATCAGATAGCGCAGTCCCCGGGTTTCTGTCAGCCTTGTATTCTACTAGGACCAAAACTGGACAGATTTCGACAAATACACTCATTTGTATATTAATTTGGCTTTTACGGGAGACTCCACGAAATCTCTCGTTTATGACATTCTTCGATTTAACGTGCTGTACAAAGGCCACCTCATGTTACAGTTAGTACTATATTCGAGATATCGCAGTATATTCTCCTGAAGGAAAATACTCAAAAATTTGCTGAAAATGCTTCGACAGCCCACGACCAGTTTCAATTTCTTGGGGCTCTTACAGTAGGCATAGTCCCCGGGTCTCCATCATCTATATGTCCACCTTCAACCCAAAGTTTCATGCTACTGGCGAAATACATTCATTTGAAAATTATTTTGGTGTTAACGAGGGCCTCAACTGATTTCCAGCTGAATCTCTCATCCAAGATACTCTTCAACATAATTCACAGATGGTTTTATTTATCCATTTGTGTACAATTTGATTTTCAATTAGAGCTCGAAAACTCGATGGATGCACCTACCTGAGGAGCCTCAAGAATGAAGAAATCGGTCGTGCACTGCTGAAGGATTTTAGTCAACCTTATGAGTAGTGCGTTCCGAGGAAAAAATATACTGCGATATCTCGAATACCGTATCGACTGAAACATGAGGCGGTTTCTTTGCAACATACGCAGCTGGACAATAACACAAATAAGAGATTCGGTTGGGATTCAGGTGAGCATTTCGTTAGCATCAACTTAATTTGGAAATGAGTGTATTCCACCAACAGCCACCATAGTTCCGAGGCGGAAATGCAATGGATGGAACATAGACTGCAGTGGTGCAGTTCAAGGTATTGCCATCCCTTGAAAAACCGCACTCTAGTGACCTGCTTCGCGAATTAGGCTTCCAATCATATTGGACAACAAAGCTACATTTATAGTCAGGTTGGAACCAGAGTTACGCCAGACTGGTGAGAAAACAGTCAGTAGACCCATTTTCGGAAACCCGTAACAGTTAGAGTTCGATGCTGGCTTTGATTCGGATAAATTTGGCGATCTTCGGATTTCGATAACACTCTTGGAATTGTTGTCTTGACACTCGATTTTCCTTCTGGTGCCAACCGATTCTCTTCAACTCATTTGTTGCGCTGGATTGTTGGGATTTATTGCAGTGTTCAAATCTCCTTCAGAGAAATAGGTGGTATGTGACCCTTGGAGTTCTACTAAGGCTGTGAGTGACTCTTCTCAAATTCACCACTACTCACTGATGTTCGATTGGAGTGGGCTTCTGGGGTAAATCAGCGACAACCCTGATTTTTCTATTAGGAGCTGTAGAAGCTAAGTGAACCAAATACGCGTGTGTGCAGTAAAAGTAGTCATGATTCAATCGACTCCGATCTTCAAACAGCAGGAGTAATGTGATTGTTGCTCACTTCTAAACTGTCCGAGCGGGTACTTGGTATGGATCCAATGTCGTTTCTCGCCGTTGCTACACCCAATACACCTCGCGTGCAGGATGGACAAAGGGAAATTCGTTTGAACAAAATTGCCATAGAAACCGAAAGATATTGCCTCGTGGGCTAGTGCTTGCTTCACTTTGAATCGATTACTGATATGATGCTGTACGAATATCGAAAGCATCAAGAGCATTTGCCGTTTTATATGAATGACTCGTTTATCAGCTGCCGATATACGACATACCGACAAACAGAACCCATAGGCAATGGAGTTCGGACAGACAAAGTATCGATACGAAGGGTTTATAGACGACCGGATTTCCAATGACCACCAGCTTTCGCCGGCGAGATGACTAATACAAATGTCAGACAGGAAGGGTGAACATGAACAGCGAACCATTTGGTCAAACAGGACAATGGCTAATGGGGCAACACAATGATATTTAATCAACGACAATACGCAGTTGACCGAAACGCCTACAAATTAAGCAAACTCTTTAACGTTACACTTTTTCCGATTCCATTAATCAATTCATGGATATCAAGGTCAATGAAGTAGGACAATTAGCTGTGCCACTAAAATGGAAATACGTTCAGGTTTTCCAGGTCAGGCGTTTGGCAGTGGTTTCAATGCTTAAATTCAATTCCTGGTTAGACAGTGGTTTTCTGGTGGCCTCCCCTGCATGTTTGAGGTGTCACGTGGCAGACGGATGCCTGAATCAGCCATATAGATAAGGTGTAATTTTTCCATTTGACTTGGAGTGAACAAGAAATCACGACTGTCCAGAAGAACTGGTTGGATTCAAACCTCGTGGAATTAAGGAACCAAGGGAAAATGTCTCCATCATGCAAAAGGCAACACGAAATTCTACCAGGTGCTTAGAACACAATAACATAACTGAATTGATATTGCATCTTGAGTTGATAAGAGGTAGAGATTGAGTGTTGTTGAGCTGGGAAAATAAAACTACAAGACCTCAGTTTCCTGATTTTAAGACGATTTCGCAGGTTGACTCTAAAACTTAAAGTGACGAAAATATGTGATCTCAAAATGTATTTCTCATAATCGCCCCCTGTTGCTGTATTCCGGTAATATGTTTCTGATGAGTGGATTGTAGTCAATGATCAGCCGACTAAAACTCAGTAGAAAGGTGCATCTCAGGAAATTCTTATACGACTTGCAGAGTAAATATTGGCCTTTGAGTACCTCTGCAGTCATATAACCACTGTGTGTTTCACCAACCGAAGATACGGCAGTGTAGGCACAATCAACGTTCCTCTACCACCCACACAACTAGGTCACACGCTGTTGCCAAAATCAACTTTAAAGGGTCGTGAAGAGCGAAGCACATTCGTTCAGGATAACAGTAGCTCGTTTAATTTCATGCCACTAAGACTGTCACATGAGAGATGGGAAACTGCTACTCTTGATGTTAGTCAACGTGAAACCAGGTCCAGGGTGCGAAAACCAAATCAATATTAGATGCATACAGCAATCAGGGGTGAGAGACAAACAAAGGAAGTCTCAGGTCACATGGGGTCGAGCCAGAGTTGGGAATACCAGCAAAGCGGGGATTAGTGGGCCTGTAATCTGTTCACATGAGCTTTAAGAGGGTAGAACCAATGAAAACACTTTCCACGTACGTCGATTTGAATTCAGACGTCTCACCGTCTGCTTAGCATAGGGGTTGGGGGTTATTCTGACGACTGACTAAATGGAAGTAGTATGGTTTACTTAAACAACGCGCGTTCGAAATTTGCTATTTAGTGGACGATCTGGTACTTTCTGTATGCTATCTAAAGACCCGGTAAACAAGCTCTCGAACTCAGCAGGATAGCTATCAGTTTAGGCCTACAGTCACAAACAGGTGTTTCCGGTCACAAAGGTCAAGTCTAAACAAACCTCAGAGACAACACGTCGCGTGTTAGTTCCGTCCTGTAAACAAACACACGTACGTGTATTCATTCATTCCACCTTTTGGTACAGTCGATAATCGGTCACGGAAACAAGTTCAGGGGTGACTACCTACCTGAAACAAGAAGGATAGGCTTGAAGCGTGATTCGCACTCAACCGGTGGTCTTTCTCCGCACTCTGTCGTCAAAATACACCATTGCACCACACTATTAGTAGCCTGAGTTCACCCAGTTACAAGCTCAGAAGTTCGAGTAACTGACGAGGGATATCGGACGGGAAGAATTTTTATTTGGAAACTTAGTGTCCAATCGAAGGTTTGTTTAACCTTTTGGCACTATGTTCAATACCCCTTTCCAACTTGGGAAGGCGTTCCTAATACTTCTAAGGGTTTTACGCATAAGCGCATGAGGAATTCAAAATTTATTCCCATTTGCAGGATGCTACCTGTGTGTGAAAGTCAACCATTGGGTTGTTTTACTTTATCTCAGTTACTGGCTGAATTCCTGGAAAGGTCAGTTTACGCAAAATCTGCAGAAATTGTGACGGATGACCTCTTTACGAGTGTAGGTTATCGTTAAACAGTCTGTCCACTTGGTTTTACTGATAGACTTTCCCTACTATCGATCTTTGGTCGGTGTTTTATTACTCAAAATGATTAAGCGAAACTGAAATGGTTTGTCATGTGTCATGGAGAAGCAGAGAAATACGGCTGATTGATGCAAAGTTCCTGGGACTACTGGATATCTGGATATCTGCTGAGTTAGTATCGCACTTGGTTGGACATTGTAATGCATTCTTTGGCTTAGAACGCGATACCTGAGCATTCTAATGCTAAATATATCATGTCTCCGAGGTGAAAAGGCATGATTTATCACTTTCGGGTTGACGGACGATGCACCACCAGTTACATCTATGTCTCTGGCCCAACGACGGGTTTCCATAGTTTTCATGAAATGAAACTACTCACAATGTTGCTGAAAACTCTTCGACAACCCACGACCGGTTTCGCCCTTCTTGGGGCTCATCAGGGAGGCGCAGTCTCCGAGTTTCCGTCAACCTCACGTTCTATTTGAACCCATAGTTCTTCTCTTTCTAACTGTCTCCAAAATGTAGCGGAGTTTGTCTGATTGACCACCCTTAGAGACAGATTGGCTCAAGTTCTAACTACAAAAGTCTAAAAGTGATTGCTATTATCCTTAAATTGCTTATCACTGGTTATTCGGCCGCGAGATTTTAAAGCCAGGTTTGATCCGACTACATTTGTGAAAAAATCCCTGAAGCTTTACAAACCTTAGAAGAAGCTCAGCTCCCTCGTTTAAACGCCCAAGACAACCAAGTTTGTCCTTTGATCTACACTGCATAAAATTAGCTAGTTGCCCATCCAGTAAAGTGCGCTGAACTGAGATAGGTTTGCAATGCATGGCTGTCACCTGCCACAGTCCCAACTGAGCTAGTCTCTGTAGAAATATGTTAAAAATTGGCGGGTGCTCAAACACTGGACCTCTCTTCCGCCGATATTGATCTTAACCTCACTTCTTATCATTTCGGGCGGTTTTTAATGTCAGTTTGCTTATGCTTGCACAACAATAAGCTTATTAGGAAATTGGAAACGCACAAGCTCCACTACTAGAATGATTAAATGTCTCACATAACGGAAAAATGTTGAAACTCTTAACTCTGTGTCACTATTCGGATCTCGTTCCCACATACGTGTTTCATGGTAATTGCTTGCAAACATTTGGATGACAGTGACGAAGCTAAACATGGTTAGTCACTGAGACAAAAGCGATAATTATTGCTGGTTCATACTGCCACCCGTCAGTCTCAAGTCTACTGCAGGGCATGGGATTAAATGTTAGACGTCCAAAAAGGCTACCTTAGTCAAGTAACGAGATGAGACGCAAGTGATACTCGGTATCGACAGCAGACATTGTGACAAGGGTTGTTTCATTTTTGTCAACATAACGGCAGACGACGGGCGTTGTCGTTCAACCTATTCATAAAAAACTTTCAGCCCGATCACTAAGAAAATAAGCCCCGAAGTATCTCATGTCTGCATTGACTACTATTGTCTAACATTCACAGATTCACTGGGTTTATTACGTCGCCCTGGTATAAAGTGAGTCTAAAATAAAAACCGGTCACTCCAAACAAAGTTTTCACTAGATTCAGCAATTCGGTTTTATTGGGAAAAGATGCCTTGTTATAAAGGTAGCTAGAAAGTTGTGTAGAAATAAACTGTTCGCAAAAGCTATGATAACAAGTCGTGATAGCTACAGTAAATATCCATTGGATGCGATTTAAGCCCTTTTCTTCAAACTGTAAATCTCAGACTCATGTCTGCGTTCTTTGTGTCCACTGAGTTGGTGTCGGCGGATGATTGTAAAGTAACTGCACAAACAAATCTATGGATAAGGATCAACTGGCTATCAACAACAGAACGGCTTAGTGACCAGCTGCTGACTGTGTGAGTATAGTAATCGTGAGATTGACGATGCTCATTAAGATGAGCACAAAGCCTGGAACAGAACAAGTTGACTTGATTCTCTAAAACTGGATCGGAATCCTAGTGGTACCAGCAAGGTGGAAAAAATACAGCCAGAGGAAAATGGCATTCTGCCTTTCAATGTAGCATTCACTTTTCGGAGGGTTTTTTCTTGGAGGACTGCTGTGGTGCATTCTTCGCCACATCTAATCAACAGCTTAACAATTTTATGACCAAAAGGGCTGATTACCGAATAACCTGATGAGAGTACTCTTTCGTTGAAATTTCTAACAATTTGATGTGGCTGGTAGTTTGTTCATTAAAAAAAGACTGATGTCCCAAAATGATTGATTTTGAGATAAAGAACGTGTTGATTGACTTCACTTGATCGTGGAGGATTTTTTTGCTGTATGTTGAAAATTTGTTTTCTGGTGTGAGAGGTTTTATGTAACAGAGGTGACTAAGAGCGGGGGGATCCGCATGATGAAACCGCTAGATACTATGAAACGCTGTTGTTAGAAATACGAATTTACATTTAATCAGATAGTCGCGTGACACTGAAGAACTACTGGTGAGTTTAGTTTTTCAATTTTAGATTTCTCACATCAGTCACTGTCAAACACGGGGTGGGTTATCGACGAAATTCCGGTAGCCTATATGTAGCTTGCATGCGAGAGGAATGAAAGTGAAGAGAATTTGTTACTTTTTGGGGGATTTTCAGACGTCCGAAAATAAGAGCAAATGATCGGTTTCACTCGATGTAGATGTCCATTTTTGCTGTCTATCGGGCCTCCATGGTACAGGCCGAAAGAAAGAGGGTGTTCTGTGAATCAGATTAGCTGTGTGGAGCACCAAATTGCCAGGGATTTACTGAATTTGCTGAATCTTGGTATTGTTTATTACGGTGAAGTACTTCTTCGGTGGTGATCTAGCCTCAGTAATCGAATATCCCGACAAGTTCATCACTCTGAGTCAAATAAGATGCCAATTCAGAGTAGAAAAAAAGCCGAAGATCGATGGCCTAGCGGTCGTTTCACAGGTTTAGACAGCTGAGGCAAAGTCACGAACCGGATAATTTTCGGATACGAACAGGGTTCAAGAAACAATGGTTTGTATGAGTGAGGGATTGTGAACCTGCTTGAGGTTTCGAAAGCGTTAAATCACGGGAGCAAACCAAAGGTTCTTGATGACAGCGGATAAAGTCACCTAATCTGTCAGCATATTTTCCGGCATCAGCGTGGATCCGATAGTGTGTCGAATCGGTCTGACTGAGTTTCATTTGCCTGGTGCGATTACATTCATTGGGGTTGTCTGTCTTGATGTGTCGGTCGAATATTTTCTGGGCACACTGCTCATCCACGTCAGGTTGCCGCCTGTCCCCTCCTATCCTGTAGCAAGATTTACTACTCGCTGCTATAGAGGAGGACTAGATGTGTCAAACGGTCTTGAAAAAGTTTACTTTTCTCCTTGGCCTGTTTATATCGGTGAAACTTTCATTTAGGCTAGAAAAGGAAGAAAATAGGCAAATAAGAAATCAAACGATTATCTACACACGACAAACAACTTCTTCATACGTCTAGCATTGGTCATATGTCAACTGTTATTAAACAGACTGAGTATGCCCATGATATACAGCAGTACACTTATTCTCAAAATTTTGTTTCAAACAATCAATAATAATAATAATAATAAATAATTTATCAATCTAACTTTAAGAGAAAACTAGAAGCTGAAACGTTTAGCTGAGTCTTTTCACAAGACTAGTTTCCGACTTGCAAAGACATGTGACCAATTGGCTGACTAGAACCCGACCATCCTGGCCGTGAGATAACGCCCAAAGTTTGTGACTTATTGAGTGTCCAGAAGTGATTCGAGTTCATACATTGTTAAAGTAGCAGACAGTTGTGCATTGGTCCCTGAACGTCAACATCAGTATGGGACATTGATGCTTACGGTACTTTTGCCTCAGATCCGAAAATGACCGCCGTTTACCGGCTATTGAAATAAGCATTGACATCGAGTACTTTCTGCAGCCAACTGGTATGAGGAACAGTGCCAAATATGCTGTTGAATCAGATCGTATTGTTGCCGAAATAGGACCTTTATCCGATCAATAGTTTATCCGGCGCCCTCGCTTTTCAAAATTAGTGTTGACTAGCTTCACAGAGTTTTGGTGAACAGTCAGCAGATTTATTGCCGGGCGACGCTTCGCTTTTGACAAAAGAGCCTTGTCAGGGCAAGTGAATAAGTTACCAGGTTGATCAGGTTGACTAGTGATGAAGTTCTTAGGGAGAAGCTAACTTACTTGTTGACATCTCAGCAGAGGACACAGTAAAACAGGCAGGTCTTCAGTCTTGTAGTGGCCTTAATATCAAAGGAGCAAACAACAACGAACAAACACAGTCTACGTGGATACGACAACAGCTGTTGCTTTTAATCACCAAATGCATGGCAAGTAGACTGTGTGACTAGTCGGTATGTACAACGGCTACACGAAACGACACGGAGGATTGGTTTAGCATTCTTGTGTGTGATTTAACTGGTCCTTTCACGTCTCAGGCCGAGCAACATAAGTGGTGGTTGTTTATAAGTATGAGGATAGCAACAAAAGTTTTGCTGAGCATGTGAAAAATGGTAAAATGAATGTTATTCGTTCAACATAAACACACAAGGTCAATAAGCTAAAAATAACTGACGGTTTCACCTGGCTTCTCACCCTTTGAGAACACCTGAACATCAATGCAGTTGAATGAGGATGTGATGCCACATCTAGTTTGGCTAAAAAATGTGTCAGCATATAGGAGTAAAAGCACAACCAGCCGGAAGATTCAGCGAGCCACACACCGAAACTACGGGCAGATTCGCCACATGAAAACGTTGCCCCGATTCACGACTTCACAAAAAGGGAAACATTCGAGGAACACTAATTTTAATGAGTACAATAGTGTTTTAAAATTCTCCACCAATGGCGCTGTTTGAGAAACAAAACCTTCGTGCACAAACTCCTCTGAACAGCCTATCTTGATGGATTCCAGGAAATCAAGACATTGTAAGCACTTTCAGGGGTGTTTTTTGTTGACTTATGGGCAGACCAGTATTTTTGATTTTCCATTTTCCCCCCTAGAGCAAAACGATTTTTGGAATTATCTTTCACCGTGTACATGTCATAACCGTATGTTGTGTATACGATGACGTTTTCCATCTTTAAGCAGATGTTCGGTGTGGATACCATCCATGAGAAATCTGCTCTCCCCACTGAATGTGTAATAAAATGAGGGATGAGAAAACTTGGTTACTATGGTGTAAGCAATTTCCTGAAGAGAAATGCCGTTATGTATGTTTGCAAAGTGCCTTTTTTGTGTAGTACCATGGCTACTGTCATAGTGCAGCGTTCTTATGCACATAACGAGTGTAAAGCAAAGGGCTGACAAAACACTGATAGAGAGGAGCTGACCGTATAGCGCGGAATACAAAGGAAGGTAAATACAGAAACCCATCATTGGAGGATAATTAGGGTTCCTCCGTAGTGTAATTTAGGTAGACAGTGGCCCTACCTTGAAGGAATAAACATGAACCTCAACGCAGGTCTTGGAACTCTTTCTCGCTTAACAAGAAGAGACTGTTTTACTTTATTGGTAAGTTAGAACACTTGGTTATGGTCCTCCGCGTTTACCTAATTTTTTCAAAACAATTATCGTGTCACGAGAAGCGGAGAATGTATATAAATTCCTTCCCTTTCCCTCAGGACAGTACATACTCAAAGCGGTTACACAAGAAGTTACTTCTAGAAACAGCGTAAATCATTTGCGCTATTCGCTGAAAGAATGAACACTGTGAATGACAGAGGCAACAAGCAGTTGTAAAAAAACTTCACAAAACTGTGCCTGGTCGATTTTGGGTATCGAATTTCCACAGAACATTTGTTGCAGCTGCTGGAAAACATGTGTTGTTCGCGACAGTCACGGGGTAGTGCCGAACTTGCATTTAACGACACGTTTTGGTCATGCACCATGGTCATGCACTTGCCTTGTAAGATTTCGACTCACATCACATTTATTGGTTCCACATGGGCTCCTTAATCGACTAAGATCGTCAAGCTGCTTCTGGATCTATAAATATAGGCAAAAAACTACACCTAACTGAATTTTGAAATTCTTGTGTTTAGCGGTTCCTCGTTCTTGCTGTTGAGGTGCTTCAGGCGCCAACACACGTTTTGTTCATCTAGCTTCCTGAACTTTCGACTTCTGTTTTACGGTTGTTCAGAATTACAATGAAGCCAGAATGCTCGGTCAGTCGGTTCTCACATTGTGAGTATTATATAAGGCATATTGAATAGGACAGAATTGCGTACAACCACGATCCAGAGTCGTCTCTATCAGAAGCCATTAATGCATGACAGCTTAGTATTCCCTTTATTGAGTTTTCTGTCAAACGGCCTCATCATCAGCATAGTTTTTAGCACCTACTGGAACTAGTGTTGAAGCACTTCATCAGATACGAGGAAATTTCGATGTTTCCTGAAAGAATAACTGGCAATCCGATTTGGACTGAGGAAGGTCAGACATTCTATGTTAGCTTCAAACTGTTGATCTCAGGACCACGTAGTTGCTGATCATGATTCAGGCTGCTGGGGATTTTCACATGAACTATTCTGCACTGATTTACTTACTCGATTGCTGAAGCCGTGAATTAATCTGCGAAGCTTGTCTTCTAGTCACAAAAACAGGTCGAAGAACATTTGCTGCCAGCTGATCAGAGGAAAAATGCCATCCACATGCATTGCAAATTTTCTCCACCAGACTGGAACACTAGCTTGCGGAACAACAGCATAGCTAGCGAATGGATTTATTCAACTGGATAATGTTGGGAACCGGTCGAGAAGCCGTCAGCTCAGATAGGATTCAGCAAAAAATTGGTGAACCTATTGGTGGTCAATGTTTTGCTTTTGATACAAAAAACTTTATCAGGATAAAGGAGTAAGCTTTCGGGTTCATCCAGTCTTAAAACAGACAACAGACCCATAAAACAGATACCGTAGAGGTGGTATGGAGGTATGTGATTGTCAGTGAATCACAGTTATTAAAAGAAAGGATTCTTCGGTCCAAACTACGACTCCGACTAAAATCTGCACCAAATCCTTCAAACCATCACCTAAAGGATTTAGCACTCACTAGTTCACACAACCTCTAGGCCCCAAATCCGATTCATGTTAGTGTTACTGCTCCATCTAATACATCATTTGTAAGACTTGTTTACCTATACCAACCATGAAGAACTCCTAAATAGAATTCAAAACTGCCTTAGTCTGCCACTCGAAAGAGACAGCTCCACCTTCCCTGGAACTCAATCAACCTGGTAACTTATTTGTCCATACGAAGCATTGATGTCAGAAACAAACCGTTGCCAAGTAACGCATCCACTGTTTGTTTACCTAACCTTTCTGAAACAATGAATAACTGCCTTGAACATATTTCACGACAGACAGGAGACATCAGAATTAAAGGTCAAATCGCTTCAGTTATGTATTTCTGCAATTCACGAAGCACCTATTTATATCACACCTTCAAATAAGATAAGTGGATACGCGAAATATTTTCATGTTACTCTTTATGGTACCAGCAATATATTTTACTGGAAAAAATCGAAGGTCTTTGAAGGAAACCATGCGAAGGAAACCACTAAACCGTGATCTCTGCTGCTAAAGTTTGTACAAATTGTTGCTTTCGAGGACAATCATCCAAGAAGATAAAATGATCAACTTGCACCTGCTGAAAGGTCTGTTAAAAGAGCGACCGATGATCGTACCGAAGTTTATGGAGGGTCCACCATGACAATGTAGGGTTACTTTGGTGTTGACTTTTCATACTTTCGAATGGCTAAACTCCAATCAAGCAGATGGCTGTTGTAACCCTCTCTGGTTGTTCATCCTTCTTGGAGGTTACGCAAGCATGATATTCATGATCCGGACCGCCCATTGCCCAAACTGGCCTTAATGTACTATTTTTACGGCTAAAAGCAATTCAAGTATGGGTGATATCATTTTCTCAGTGTGACAACAGATACTACTGATCAACCACCCGTGTCGTGCACAAACTCCTGGCTGGAGTGTTGCGGACTGAAATCACCGTGAAGGTTTAAGCTGAGGTTTCCCAGGAGATATGGAAATACCGTACAGTGTTGCTTGCCTTTTCAGCATTCTTCATTTGTAAAATAAAATCCAGATACGAAACTAGGGAAATCCTTAGCACCGACAATAACATCAAAATAGAATGAAGTGCGGTACTCGTCCCATGGAGGTGACACATACACAGAAGTCCAAAATATTTTCTCGTGAAAGGGTAATCAATAATAACCCTACCGCATGCTTTCAACGCAAGAGTAATGAGATTACATTCATGTGCGGTTCCACAAAACAAGCTTCCACAAAAGTTCGCAAAAGTCCCGAAAGTTTCTCTGTGACTTTCATAATACTTGTTAGTCCCCGTTATCTAGGTGATCAGGACCTAGGGGTTTTCCGCCAAGTTGAACCTACATAAAAAGCACCAGATACGATAACATATCCCGTTGACACTTTTGTACATAGCGACGAAAACAATTGTGACTATTGAGGTCTTGAAAAGTGTTCAGTGTATTACTTATTATATTATGATAGGGTATATTTTATATAACTCTAACTCTATACTTCTGATGTGAAATTTTCTAATGCGAGGTACTTTGTGAGTATCCAAACTTAACTTTTCGGCTTAGTTATGTCAAGTCAATTCAAGTTAAGTTGAAAAGAGTGCATCAGTGTGGTGGGTTAGTAAATCAGCTGCGTTCGTGGCATCATTTCTTCAGTCTGGTCGTCAACTAATCAATTCTAACAAGAAAGGTAGGCAACTGTAACTGTTTTTTTCTTTGGCGCAAATTAGCCATATTAGGAACAGAAAGTGACCTCAACCCGGTTAACGAGAGTTTGTCTCCCCGCACGGGACCGCATTAGCCAAAAATCCCATTCACTGGGAAGTGACTTTTCAATGGAGATATTTCTTCTTGGGGTTCCCTCGGAAACCTGAGACTGTAGTATACTTTGACAAGAGGGCGGCGTGTTTTCAAGATGAAAGGTGATAACAATTACAACTCACTGAAGCGGGAAATAAAGTCCAAGTCGTGTAAATGGGTGTCGATAGCTTTACCTGTTGGGCTCTCCAAGACAGGTGTTAACGACTATTGGAATTTTTGAGGTAAAACATTCCAGAATTCTGTACAAGACCCTCAGACAAACCAGATTTGTGAACGCTGACCTACGTCGTCTTACGAAGTGTCAGTGCAATATCGATTAAGCATGCACACATTCAAAAGAAATCTACGAAGGGGGCGTAAAACAGAAATTAGGCAGACTTAATTATTCACACTTGAGGCACAAGCGAGGTGCAGCTTCTGAATTGTGACTTTAATTTCATTTAATACGGAACAGCAGCTGGGTTTTTTATAATTCCCTGCAATGAATCTCAAATATTACCTCACTGACCTGAGATTTAAAGAGCTTTTCTGTTTTGTCCGTACAACCTCAGCGTGACATCCTTGTTACTATTTACAAATAGAGACTGTTTATTGCTTTCTGCCTGAGCCAACTACGTAACGTACCGCTGACTACGATTAGTTCCAGAGAACACTTCATCAAGCCAGAATTAACCAACGGTGAAATGGGTATTAAAGGTGCGAGCATTGATTGTCACCTTAATACATGCTCCGCAAGTTCGAGTGATAGGAAGAATGTTCGACTTGTGGGGCCTGTTCAGTCAGACTGTTTTACTGTTCAGCACTGAAAACAAAAATATGAGTAGGCGGAAAAGCTTATTACAAGTTTTAATGAAAAAAATAACAAGTACCATATGGGAATAAGTCAGGAATCTTGACAAACAGTGATATAATCGGAAATCCTGTGAGTGGGCAGTAGGTCGAATCCGCCTAAGACGTGTAGGTAGGCTGCTTGCAGAGAAATTTTGGGTTGAAAAACAAATTCCGAAGGAAAAATCAAATGGCTCAATCGTGTCAGTTACAGAATGTTGAGTGCTGTCCAATAGAAAATGAGACAAGACTTGAAGGCAATATGAGCTACAAAAAGATGTTCAAAAGAATTGTTTATACTTCACCACGAAACTAGAGGATCAACTTGCACTTTACTAAAACAGTCTTGGTTGATTGAACCGATTAATTTTCCGGTCCGCATTTGATATACTCCATCAGGCACTACAATGTCTTGTTCAAATACCAGTAGCAACTAGTAGTCACTTTCTAAATGTAACCATCAAGGTCCTATTAACCGATTAGTATTTAATGACACTGTAGTGACACTCTAGGTCGGAAATCCCCGGCCAGAATGGACTTCTGCATGGATGCCTTCTAGTCTGTCTGGTAGGAATAAATGGACGGTAACTGTAGTAATAATAAACAACATGAAGTTAATGGAATTCGTCCAGGAAAACACGGCGTCTGGTTAACTAACGAGTGCATCGTTGAGAACTGAAATATCAGCTGTGAGCCATAAGTACCGGTAGAAGACAACCAATTTGCGTTGGAGTTTTATGGTGAATTATTTTAGTGGATTAATAGTCGATTGCTTCCAAGCCACCAGCGTGTTTAACTCAGATGCGGACAGAGCAGGATGAAGTTTATCGTAGCCCCAAGTCCTAGTAAATTTGGACATCATACTCATCATCCGATATACTTTTTGGAGAAGGAATTCCCCATAGAACCTTTATTTCCCTATGGAGCTGGGTGTTTCCTTCTTCATTCATAAACTTGTCACGTCCCATTGATCGTCGGGGAAGTACGGTTCCATGGGTCATTATATCAGAGCATTAGTCCAGGAAAGCCATTCCTATATCGAGTAGCAGTCCTTCAGAGGGATATCTTCCGAAAGGAGACTACGAACAGTAGAATTAACAACAACCATTCCTCCACAGCTTTCACTTTAAACATTCAAGGTAAACCATGATCGTCAAAAAGTTCATGAATTTGACTGTCCCGTATAACTTCAGGTATGCTACATCCTTCCTATACAAACCCCACGACTGCATTTTGCACAAATGATGGTCGTTGCCTAAATGGTTGTTCTCCTTTGTGACGTAATCTACAAGTGTGACTCAGTGGACAGTGGATGGATACACTCTTTTACATATTAAGCCATCAGAGTACTTTATCAAGCACGTGAGTTCAGGTTAGTGTCATATTAATTTCTAGGGTGCTATACAAGATGAACAATGGCATATAACAAGGTTTGCTAGCTACCTTTGTTCTTATCGAACATAGCGCCTCTGAATCTAACAAACCTGAGTGCACTGACGGAATGACCATCCAAATATGCCATAAAAGGTGGCTAGGCCCAAACAATACGTGTGCTCAACTGCTCCTCAACCTCTTCACCAAATGGAGTTTTTGTACAGAAAAATGTCCCAGTTTATTCAAATCAAAACGTGCCAGTATTCTGTCCCAGAAGATGGGCTATTGATTAAAGTTGAATCACGGCTGGGTAGTTTTGACAAAAAAGTTTCGTCGCGCCAGACAATTAAATTCTCAGGTTTGTCTGGGACACTGTGGTTTGGCTGTGAGGTCACGTGGGCTTTCGGTCGTCGTGGTATATGTACTTCAGACAACAGACAATTATGTTACTGACTCTTCTATCGGTTTCGGACATTTTCATCTGAATAAAATTGTCCCCTTCGTGACAATGCAACAGAAGCTCGCACTTTGCTTGTTTTGGCTGAGTCAGGTACTAGGAGAGAGTCTCTGGCTGCATGCCAGTGGTATGCTCTGGTTCGGTCATCTTATAAGAATCTAGGCTTCTGAGTTCTATCCTAAAACCTGTTCAGATACTGACTGTGAACCTAGCTGATTTTCCCATTTCTGCTCTTTTAGTCCGTTGTCGGACAAGCTGTGCTGAAATAGAGAAGTAATAACGGACATATCAGAAGAATTTCGGCTGTTTGAAATTTCATCTGAAATTCCTTCTGGATGTCCTAATCCATATGCAGGTTGCGTCGGAATGCTTCCTTAGTTCACATGGCGTTTAGATAAACTCGGTACATAGACATGTTCAAAAAATATCCGTCCGTGGTCAGTTTACATCACGCCCTTTCCCCAGTGTTATTTTCCGGGATGGTCTCAGTGTCCAGTTATCATACTGCATTCTGGCACGTGACAAGTTGGGTACATGAGGAGATCACCAGATGAAAGTGTATATATTTCGATAATGTTGTACAATACTACTAAATGAAATCCCTACTTTTGAAATATTTGGTCGAGGTTAAATTTTACTTGTCCACAAGTAGTATGCAAAGACTGATAAAAACTGGCATATATTCCACTACTGGTGTCTTTTTGGACTCTTCACGAAGGTGTATCCAACAAATTTTAATCAATTTCACTTCCTGCCTGAATAGCAGATTGTGCACATACAGACTGAAATGCTCATTAGGAACGTCAAAATGATACTAAGACAAGACTGGAATCAATAATTCGTTCGTGATTAACGTTTTATTCACATTATTTCGATTTGTAAAGGCGTGATTTACTCAACTCAAGCACAGTTCTTATGGACAGAAACCTGGTCACTTTTGGTGGATGCCGAGACACAAACATCCTCCTACAGATCTCACTTCATGCAACAGTTGATACCCGCATGCCGGCTAAAAAATTTTCCTTGACTAGTGTTGTTTCACGTCTATGATATCCTGGTAACTGCCTAAGTATAGTTGCATGTTTGGCTGTGGAACTTTTTCATGACACATTATTCTAATGTGGCTTACTCCGAACAACGGACCTCTCATATCTGATTGGGTTCCCTTGAGTAGTTTTCGAACTCATTTGTCATTCTGATTAAGGTGACGGCAGCAACATTAATTCTAAGTAGCATTACAGCACCTCTTACAAGAAAGACTCCTCCAAAACGGGTAATCGTACTGTAATGTCCTGAACCGCATTTGCAGTCAGTTATGGACTACTATGAAAACCCCTAAAGAGAGATAGCTAGAGAGGGTTTAGTCACCGTTTATCCTCCCCGTGGGCTTCCTGGTATCGATTACGGTCATTCAGCCTTTCCGTGCCTAACTACCATGCCATCAGAAGGAAGTACGAGAGCTGGGGTACTGCCAGCTTGCCCAAGCCTAGACAGGGGAAGTCGAGAGGCAGAGGTCGGGTTCGAACCACGGATCTTCCGGTCAATAAATTCGCGCTCTAACCACTGAGCCATCTCGCCCCATCGATTACGGTACTACGTCATGAGCCCATTACGTTGGTCTGATTCTTTAAGTCAGCACTGCATTTCTTCCAGATTCAGCCACCCACAAATATAGATAGGGAATTTCGATTGCCCTACCACAACGAAACGATCTGTGTCCCACCACTAAAAAGACAATATAGACTATTCCTCAGCATCAGAAAAGCCGATTCTACTCAGGCCGTTGTGGAAAACTTTGACCGCAACCTTAGAAAACCCCACAAATCAGTGGGGAAACGGTTAGGTAACCTTTTGCAGAAATTAAGGCAACAAACCAGGCATTGTGCAAATACTTCCAAAGTTCAACTACCAACCAACAGTAGTTTTCAAAATTGTGGCATGAAGAGTTTCAGAATAAAAACTTGCGAATACCTGCGAACTCGCCATAATTCTTCTTTCTTACCCGACTTCCGCATCTTCAATCCCTTATGATCCAATTGGTCAAAGACAGGCGCCGTAGGTAGCTAAGTAATTTATGGTGAAAAGAGTTGGGCGAACTTTGCACAAACCACTGATTGTAGTTCGAATATGAAATTATTAAAATGTAGGCAACGACAAATAGTGGAAGTTCTACTGTGACTATCTAGTTTGCAAGCGAGTCGCCTGCCATATCTCTGAATGGCGACTCAATTGGTAAGGAATCTTTTAGCACGCACTTTCTCCTGTAGGATGAAGTCTTCGAAGCCTATTCATAGCATATTTAGATATGCTTAATGGTGATATCCTGCAGCGGAAACGATTACTACTGCTTTCTGGCTTCGACGAAGTCCATACCGGACAGACTAACGGCCAGACTCATTTTCCTGCGGCTTATGGACCGTAGCTAAAATGTGAGCTGTGTTGCTTTCCCTTGCTTGTTGGCACACGAGTGGTTGTTTATTCCCATCATTCCGGTACAGGCGGAAATGATCTGGGTTTACGCCTCACTGGAGTTAGCCTCGGTTGGG
>SJOL01003249.1:404866-437558 GCA_004794785.1 Opisthorchis felineus | reverse complement strand
GCCTGAATAGCAGATTGTGCACATACAGACTGAAATGCTCATTAGGAACGTCAAAATGATACTAAGACAAGACTGGAATCAATAATTCGTTCGTGATTAACGTTTTATTCACATTATTTCGATTTGTAAAGGCGTGATTTACTCAACTCAAGCACAGTTCTTATGGACAGAAACCTGGTCACTTTTGGTGGATGCCGAGACACAAACATCCTCCTACAGATCTCACTTCATGCAACAGTTGATACCTGCATGCCGGCTAAAAAATTTTCCTTGACTAGTGTTGTTTCACGTCTATGATATCCTGGTAACTGCCTAAGTATAGTTGCATGTTTGGCTGTGGAACTTTTTCATGACACATTATTCTAATGTGGCTTACTCCGAACAACGGACCTCTCATATCTGATTGGGTTCCCTTGAGTAGTTTTCGAACTCATTTGTCATTCTGATTAAGGTGACGGCAGCAACATTAATTCTAAGTAGCATTACAGCACCTCTTACAAGAAAGACTCCTCCAAAACGGGTAATCGTACTGTAATGTCCTGAACCGCATTTGCAGTCAGTTATGGACTACTATGAAAACCCCTAAAGAGAGATAGCTAGAGAGGGTTTAGTCACCGTTTATCCTCCCCGTGGGCTTCCTGGTATCGATTACGGTCATTCAGCCTTTCCGTGCCTAACTACCATGCCATCAGAAGGAAGTACGAGAGCTGGGGTACTGCCAGCTTGCCCAAGCCTAGACAGGGGAAGTCGAGAGGCAGAGGTCGGGTTCGAACCACGGATCTTCCGGTCAATAAATTCGCGCTCTAACCACTGAGCCATCTCGCCCCATCGATTACGGTACTACGTCATGAGCCCATTACGTTGGTCTGATTCTTTAAGTCAGCACTGCATTTCTTCCAGATTCAGCCACCCACAAATATAGATAGGGAATTTCGATTGCCCTACCACAACGAAACGATCTGTGTCCCACCACTAAAAAGACAATATAGACTATTCCTCAGCATCAGAAAAGCCGATTCTACTCAGGCCGTTGTGGAAAACTTTGACCGCAACCTTAGAAAACCCCACAAATCAGTGGGGAAACGGTTAGGTAACCTTTTGCAGAAATTAAGGCAACAAACCAGGCATTGTGCAAATACTTCCAAAGTTCAACTACCAACCAACAGTAGTTTTCAAAATTGTGGCATGAAGAGTTTCAGAATAAAAACTTGCGAATACCTGCGAACTCGCCATAATTCTTCTTTCTTACCCGACTTCCGCATCTTCAATCCCTTATGATCCAATTGGTCAAAGACAGGCGCCGTAGGTAGCTAAGTAATTTATGGTGAAAAGAGTTGGGCGAACTTTGCACAAACCACTGATTGTAGTTCGAATATGAAATTATTAAAATGTAGGCAACGACAAATAGTGGAAGTTCTACTGTGACTATCTAGTTTGCAAGCGAGTCGCCTGCCATATCTCTGAATGGCGACTCAATTGGTAAGGAATCTTTTAGCACGCACTTTCTCCTGTAGGATGAAGTCTTCGAAGCCTATTCATAGCATATTTAGATATGCTTAATGGTGATATCCTGCAGCGGAAACGATTACTACTGCTTTCTGGCTTCGACGAAGTCCATACCGGACAGACTAACGGCCAGACTCATTTTCCTGCGGCTTATGGACGGTAGCTAAAATGTGAGCTGTGTTGCTTTCCCTTGCTTGTTGGCACACGAGTGGTTGTTTATTCCCATCATTCCGGTACAGGCGGAAATGATCTGGGTTTACGCCTCACTGGAGTTAGCCTCGGTTGGGCCGTTACGAGCCCATCACGGCGCCCTTAGCCTGCAAACCTTGCTTTGCATCACCTTGTTCCTAAAACCAGCCGAACATTATCGTGTGGTAGCTCATCCATATAAGTTCGGCTCATTTACATCTAAGACCTTCGAAGGCGTCGATCCAATAACAAGACAGTCGCGACGGTGCGAGTAATCCGCAATTTTCTCCTGCCATCGTGTCAGGCGTGAGCCCATAGATGACCTAGCTGTCCCAAGTAGGATGACTCATTCAGGCAGTGCAGTGGACGGCATCCCCTCTTTGGTTGTAGGTCTTTAAAAGGCCTTTTCACAAAAGAGCATGGGAGCGCAATGATCAGGTGTGAGAATCAGGGCTTGGCCTGCAAACTGAACCTGCCTTCAGGTCTAGGGCTTTTACAGGCAGTAACGCAAGAGATGTTCTAGAATGATGGCTTTTGACCACCAGTGCACAAGCTTCAAGAGGCTTGGAGGCGTCCGTTGAGAGCATCGCCGCATCACTGACCCCTAAAATCGATGGCCTAATTGGACGACAGGCGACCTTGTTAGGGCGGTTTTTTGACACAAGATTTGACTAAACCAAGGAGGAGCGGAATTCATGAAACTTCTCATGTATGCATTCAGACGACGTTTTTTCCCAAAATTTTATTTTGGGATGATCAACAGCGTCGTCCTACCAGTGTTAAACCACTTGGATCACTTACATTTCAAATCGGTTGCCAAAATATTCTCATCAGAAACTCTCACATCGATATTACCTTTACCCCTCACGGTAATTCTCCTACCTGAAGTCCATTCACTGGTCGATATGAACCAAACTTCCCGCTGGTTTATGAAAGATCACATGCAATATATTACAGTGTACCCTTGAGGAAAAACGTGAAACCACAAATTTGGTAACGAGAAGGCAAATAAATAAAATCGGCCAAGAGTGCAGTTGGCAGGCGAAGCACATGTGAAAATCCCCATTCTAGATGTTGAACTAGATCATTCTACTAAGTTTAATTGACTGGATCATGTCTGCTGAGTGCGCAGTCAACTTATTTTGTGTCACAGTGAGAAAGAGGGATAACATTTAATTTCCCGTTAAAACATTTTGCTAAATTGTTAATCGTTTTGGGACAACTTGGAAAAAATCGCTTGGCATCTTCTTAACTAGGTGAATAGGTCTTGTTTATTCTTACGAGGGCAGTAAAAGCGGACAGCATTTGACTGTTTCACACTTTAAACAACCCATCGGCTGTTCGATACGAAAAAGACAGCTCATCAACGTTGCATCACCATTCTCCTTCAAGAGTTGAAGAATCTAATAAAATAACGCTACGCATTGGTGGAGATATTTTTGGAAACTGACCAAATGTTAACCTACTTTGCGTGATTCGCAACATCCTACCTGTTTCCGTGAAACCCATTAAACCCATGCCTACCACTCTGCTTAATCGTAACTATTCAATGACTACAGTAATCTCCAGAGAGAGAGACAGAGAGAGAGAGAGAGAGAGAGGTGGTCCTGAGAGTGTTTCTTCATTTATCTAACACGCTGTTACAACAGTTTGTTTTATGTTCTCTTGCCAAATTTCTAGATTTCGATTGTTCATCTTTTAATGCGACGTTAGTTCGTCTACTCTAGGGCGCGGCAAATATTCAAACACAAGTGCTTATCGCCAATGGTAAATCGATACGCGAATCCTGTTGTCCTTTCGCCAGGGCCTGTATGTTCTATCAAGTTTGGACATTATTTCTTAGGTATATTCATATCGTATTCCTCCGACAAACACCGCTCATGCGGGAAGCTTACAAATTACTGCGGTTATTCTAAAAACAAACTGACCCTTCTACCCTACCCCTGTTCGAACCATGACAGAAAACAAAACCGAATCCCCCAGGCAGAGCTTGATTAGAAAATAGCTCTCCAGAAAAGCAACAACCACATGGTTGTTCAATTCTGGCGGTAGTTATGTAGATTTATTGCCGTTTTTTACAAAGAAAAAACGCACTGTTCTCCTGCTGGGGACACATCAGTCACTACATGCAATTACGAAAGATGACAGGCCTTGGTTTATCGATTCCAACTGTTTGTTTGTTCAAAGGCAAATCAGCGACGCACGCAGATGGAGCAACACAATCACACACTCAAACAAACCCGGCGATAAAATTGGATATTGAATGTAAAGGGCATTTGATCAAAATAACCAGACGGCTGGTCTTATCAGGAAAGTGCAGTCAAGGCAATGCGACAGATGAGTAGAGGCAAATAGTTCAAATACCATCAGGATTAGAACATCATCCGGTGGAATAGTCCGAAAAACAATGTCGGCCATTGAACCAATGCAAGTGTGTGAACTTCAAAGTGATCTGATGCATACAGTTTTGTTTGAAAGTTTTCAGGTTCCGTGGGTCTTGTTTTGTGTGCAATCAAACCAGTCAACCGGTAAGGCATTTGCAATTGGATTGGATTCAAGGCTGTTGTTGGTTGTGGTGTATCGGCTGATCATCGTGATGCATAGATTGAACAGTCTTTATACCTAAAAACACTTCATCATCAGTTCTGACGAGGACAGTAATATTTTCCATTCTTGGAGATACCACTTGAGGGGATGACCAAAATGAGTCCTTCCGGTGAGCCCTTGACTCTTGGATGTAGAATAGCCAATTGGATCACGGTCAAAAGCAATCTCGGTTGAGAAGGACAAATAAACCTTAAAAAATAGTATACTCTCTTGGGAACCTTCCGTCATAGTATTCTAGTCACACTCGTCCTGGGAGTTTATGTGCGAACAGATGCAATCAGTGACACTTTTGACCAACAAATGAGCTTAAATCACTTTAAGGAATGTTCTCCAACATTATTGTGCACCCATGAAAGAATGACAGGAACACCCATGATTTTCACGTTATCTTCACTCTCTGTTAGGTGACGGATGCCGCCAGAAAACCAATCAATCAATTATCCGCGTGTTATTCGAAGAAAGGAACCCATACAGAGGTATACATGGGTATACAAAGGAAGTAAAACACAGCACCTTTATAAAATCTTATCAGGAAATACTAGCACGCTGGCTTCCAAACTTTTCCTTTCACAACCACTTTGATATATGTGAAGGACTGTCCGGATAGAAGAATGTTCATTTTTTCCCCGTTGCCTTTTGAAAGCACTCATAATCTCAACTCTTGAGTCATAGATGTAAGCACCCCCGTACACTTAACGTTCTAGCTTGCCCCAGAGATTTTCAATGGAGTTGAAATTCAGAAGCCCAGCTAACCACTGCAATACTGAGAGTGTGTAAAACAGAAGGCCACCACTTTTGAGGTAGAATCTGTGTTGCAAGTGAAGTATGGTTTCTTCCTTCTGGGAAATTAGAATCGACAAGAATAGATCCAATGTTCTAATCTACTTCCTGGATATGATCCCTCATCCCGCAAGTTGAGGAGTGTCAAGCCAGCATGGATCTCGCGGATCTGGTCCAAAAAGTTGAACTTATTTTAATCTCCAGAGATAAACTTTTGCCATTGATGGTTCCGAGTGACGCGACTCTCCCCTCAGGTCAAGCTATAATCAATCAATCAGCTTGCACGGTCACCTTCACTTGACGTATGATAATTCGTCCGGCCAAATTATTTCCAAGACCGGCAGGGACATTTCTCCAAGATTCAAGCAGTGCTACTCTTCTGTCTGATATCCAGTGCTTCGGTGCTTGTTGCCTCGCGCCACAGGCAAAACTCCCAGCAATGTACAAAGACTTGACGGTCCCGTTCCAGCATAAATTCACATCTGAGGCTGGAGCAGTTGGAAGGGTCCAGAAGACGAATATCATAAATTCGTCTACCTTCTGGATCTGCCAGTGTCTCAGTTGCTAAGCGATTTGTCGAACCTTGTGTGGCCCTGGAAAACGAAGTGAGAAGTGATTCCGGACGAGCACGTGGTCGGAATCCACAAATATGTTCCAAAGTGAGCAGCAGTTTGTTATTTATCCGCACCACTTGTAAACGATCGTAATATGATCAACTTGGGTCCGTGTCTGGCGCACCTTTGGGGATATTATGTGACCTGACGAGTTTTCGTCAGTTCGGAAGTTAGTACTGCATAAAAACAGTCTGCGATCGGCACTTAGCTGCAACACTCGTTCGCATTGTCCGTCCGTACCGAGTTAAATTCATGGTGACCACCTCACTGATTCTGAGGTGCGCTAAGCCTCACCAATCAGCCCGCCGTAACAAGGTACTCAAGGTGCCATAAAACTTGCCCTTGATGGCTTCAGAGGTACAGTCAGTTGGTACCTAAGCAGACATGACAAACAGACAGCGATGGATTGTCATTCCCAACTGATGGACCTACAAAGAGATACTCATTAATGGAGTGGGGGGAGGGGTAGGAAAAATATGTGAAATAGAAAGAGGGGAGGCATCAACAACAGCCTGTTTTCACTTACCCTCCCCCCGTATGCAGCAAGTAAGGTGACCAGGCGGATGACATCTCGCGATGGCTGATGCGGCACAACACTATTGTCCTTTGTAGGAATCATGGCTGTACGTGGCCTGGGATGCTGCCACGGAGCCCACATCTGGACAGGAGGACGATTAGTGTCCTTGACCAAAGCCTTCGGCTCAAAAGTCTGACCAAAATGAAGCGGTGTTTAGCGGGAAATACAAGCTCAATACCATTTTAAAGGAATAATTTGCCGCACATGTTCCAAGTTCGAATCTGGAAGTCCAGGAGACTGTGTTGTTCAGACCTCTAACCATTGACCAACTTGATATGAGAGACTCTGCGATTGTCACATGGGCATCCTCCAGTATAGCCCGATGGGTCATCGAGGCACGCAGACCGTCACACCACGGTAAGGTCCAGTCTTTCTTGAGGCAGAATGCCGTATGTATCGCGAGGTACACCTCTTTCTGTATATATATATATATATATATATATATATATATATATATATATAGCGACATCCATTACTGGTTAGAATAGCTTTTTGCTGTGTAGTTTTGAAACCGTGTATGCCACTCCATATGGCGTTGTTTTCCGGGTGAATTGTTTGGGTTGAAAGCCCGATTGACAATTATTCACTTGGATTTAGATATATTACTGTTGTGTGGGGACAGGACACTGACAAGCAACCAAATTCAATGTATGGAGGTTAAAAACGACAGCAGGGCCGAAGCCAACTCGGTTCAATAAGTTAATATTAATCAACCAGTTAAAATAACCCATCCAATGCATGGATCGATAGTGGAGACAAAGAATAGGATCGAACGGTATGCATACGTGCATCAAACTCTTCATGTTCACGTGAGTATGTCAGTTATGTCACTCGTTACGGCAGCCGACCTATAACCTTAAGGTAAATTGCAAGGAATTAGAACACGGTATAGCTTTTGTCATCAGCGGTAGCGGTACCTTTATTTAGCCCGGGGTTTGTAGTCAGTTAGATGATGTTCATGGATAACCTCATTCACTGGACCAACCAGGCTATCATGTAAAGACATAATTCGAGGTTTGTAGCACCGTGATCCAGTTCAGTTATTGGCATCAGTAAGTGTTTACATTGCAATCTGCTCACTGAAATGTCTTACACTTTCACCAGCCATGCTGATCTAAACGTTGACTGGCATGTTACATGTACAGGTGCTCGCTCAACGCGGCGAAGTAGTACCAAATTTTCCAGATTGACGAACGTCTTCATACTAAGGTCAGATGATTTGATCAGCGTCATACACATAAGCCCATCACCAGCGGAAACAACTGGTAGACAAGATATCTCCGGTGAAGTTACAGTATTAATCCATTTTCGTAAGGCAAGGCTACTTCATAAAAGTACCTTTTGCCTATTCCTTCCCTACCATGGTATGGAAGTATACTGAATACATATAATTGTTTAGTTATAGCTCGCCTTTTTAATATCTTTTTAGTTCTAGTTTTTAGTTTGTTTAGTGTCTTCTAATGTCTTCAAAGTCCTTCAATTTCTTCAGATATCGAACCCAACCAGTTGTTGTGATGACAGTTAACCCATTCAAGAACGATAGGTGTGTTTATTTCAAATTAGTCAAGAAAACGTGCAAAACTTTTGCCATCAAACAAACTTTGAACATGGTAAACTCAACTGGATGCTGCAAGTGGAATACAATCATGAAATTCGCCGCTGAAGTCTTAACAATTGTCTTCATTGTGGTTGATAGAGTGAAATTGATGGTATTATTAGTATCGTTGTTATTGTCATTGGTATTAGGAGTAGAGTATGAATATTCGTAATTTTACGCAAGGTCCTCCATCCATGGCTTGGCCCACGTAAGAATAAGATGATACAAGTCCAATATTACACACTTAGAGGTCACGCTAGTGGCTCATGTCGACTCTCGATCCATTCGGCAGAGGTGTGGTGAATCAAGTTGGAATTCAAATACAATTGTACGACGTATGGCAGAGCCCGTGGTAGCTAAGTTGGTAGAGCAGTTGCCCGGTAAGCGAGAGGTCACGGATTGGTGTCCCGCCCAAGAATCTTGCTTTTTGCTTGTGTATGTGGTAATAGGTGGTAGATATGTCGTTATTCGACTATGGCCGGTATGTACACTGGGTGGGGTCTCATGAATATAAATTTTCGGAGTAGATGCTGAGAAAGTGATCACTCTACGGACGTACAGGGATCAACGGTAGTTCAAACGTTATCCTCACTTGAAACTGCTATTCAGTAGGCGCGCACCACCATCCTTCCGCTTGAGAGAGAATAGCCTAATAAAAGGTGATCCTCAGGTTTGATCCCGCCGCATTACGTGAATGACGGTTTTAACCAACCACGGTCAAAATAATACTAAAGTTACTAATAGAACCTCCAAGATTGTGTGTGGTCAGTCTAAGGCACAGTCTCTTGAGGCCAGGCAGTCACATTCTCTTCTCCAGACTTGGCATTTGCGTTATCCATGTACTTGCTATCAATGAGACGAGATTTCTTCTCGGGCGGAAAAGTGTCACACTGACACATGCAGCGACCACTCCCATCTACTCGATTACGTTAATATTCACGTTTGTGAGTTGTGTGCATCACGCGAGTGAGCCGAGGGGCTGACTATGGGACAGACCACCAGGTTGTTCGAAAGTAACTTGAAATCCAGCTTCCAAACTAGCGCTACGCCAAATGCATCGGTGAGCACATCGAAAGTGACGTACAGTCTAAATGATCCAAAAATCAGGTTGATGTACCAGCCTCGACCGGCCTCCGTTATGGCAGCCCCCAACCCATCCAGTCCTCCGACAGAGGCATGACAACTTGAAACACCAGACGATGACGACGTCATCAAGCTAGATTGAGCGACTGCGTACAACAAGTCCTGACTGGTTTGACAACAAAAACTAGCACATAAAACAGCGGGTAGCTAGGACAAACGAAGCGCGTGCACGAACAACAAGATCGAGATGCAGCATCTGAAGAATGCTCGAAATAACCTGAGTCAGCAACTCAATCGCACCAAGTCAGAATGATGGAGGAGTGAACACAGTACATAATTCGCCGCTCGGCGACAGTACAAAGGATTTCATGATTGTCTGAAAGCCATCTGTGAGCCAAGTATAAAACCGACCCAAATCCTCCAGGATGCTGATACGGGGCTAAAGCAGAAGTCACCTGCAGAAATACTGGATAAACGTCGCTAATACTTCAGTTAACTCGTGAACCCACAGACGACTGCAGGGAACAGACTCCACACAGGTAAAACTATCCATGGATCTTCCTCCGACTGTCGAAGAGGTACTGCACACGAACGTGCAATTGTAGAATAGCCAGGCAGCTAGAAAATATATGGTGTTTCGGGCATGGCGATTAAAACATCAAGAATGCACTTCTTCAAAAGATGATAGGAAGAGGATTTTCCACTAGAATTCAAGGATGCTTCAATCGTGCCACTGCACAAAAGAGAAGGGAACACGGTGTTGCTTGACAACCACAAAGGCATCAGTCTGCTGAGCCTTACGGGCAGTCTTCCGTCTAGAGTGTTGCGCAATCGTCTGATAGCCTGGTTGGTCCAAGCACAAATCCCAGTGCTGGTCGCAGCACAATGGACCTGGGATTTGTTGCACGCGGATTCAGGTGAAGTCCTGCAAAAAAAGTAAGCCATTCCATGCCCTCTTCACGGACTTCGTGAAGGCCTTTGGCTACATCGGCGAAGAAGTGGACAGTTCTTTCGGCCAAGTTTCGAAGTTTACATGACGGAAGGAAAGCGAAGGTGCAAACGAATGGATCGAATTGGGATTATATCGAAAACCTCACTAGTGTGAAGCTGGGGTACCTCCTTGCGCCTCCCATTCAATCCAAATCTAACGGCCATCGTGAGTGCGGCTTTTAAGAAGGACAATACTGATGTACAGTTTGAGTGTAGGCTTCATAATCGTCTATTTAATTTTACATATCGTAATGCGAAAAGCCAGGTCCATCAAAGCAAGGCCCGCATTCGCATCTTTGCAGACGACTGCGTATCGTTTGAAGGTACACATGATGAATTGGATTGCCAAGCTGACACCTTTGTGACTGATGCTGTGCAGTTTGGCCCGGGCATCAGCGTGAAGAAAACTTTCCTTCTGCACCAACCTATGCCACATGAAATCCTCAGCATTCCTCGGTGCATCAGGGCTAGAACAAAGTTTCTGAAACCTGCTACCTAGGAAACTTATTTTTCGCAGGCTTGACAGTCAGAAGTGAGCTGAGTTCTCGTGCTGATAGGTTTTTGCGAAACTGGAGGAATGGGCGCGTCTACAGTGTCTTGGACATGCATGCTGGGTGCAGCGAAGCAGGAAACTGAAGGCAGCATTTTGTGGTCATCTGAATACGAAGAAACAAAACTCTGGCAAACAAAAATTTCAAGTTCTGGATATTTTTCTCGAAAATCTAAGAGTTGCTGTCATGGATCTCATTCAATGGAAAGTGGAAACGAGAAACAGGACGGTATGCAGGGAAACGGAGTTCATTAATTCAACGATCGCCACTTTCGAGCCAGAGAGCTGAAGCACGCTAGACTTAAGGGTATCATCGGAGCTAGTGAACCTGGAGACCGAGAAAGCTGCATCTGCAGCGAGTATGACCGTGGTTGTGCTATTCACGTCGGATTTGTCGGCCACCACTGAACACAGTGATTCCTTGACGAAGCGTCAGCGGATAGAGTACGTCTACCGGATCCGCCTTAGCTTTCTGGGCTTTCCATATGGCTAAGCCTTCGATGACGCCTGAAGTAACTTTCCGAGACCATTGCCGTACTGATGGAAACCTACGAAATTGGCTCAGCACACGGAGAAATTCGGTGCGCTAATTCCGCAATGATACTAGAACTGATATTCAATAATTGCCGGGTGGAGGGAATCATGTCGAATCATGGCTAAGTACAGTCGAATGCATTTTGAGTCCGGCTTATTAGTAATGTGACTCTAAAGCTTTTACCATTGAGTTTGACTGTTAAACTGCTTCCACATGTGTCACACCGCCTCGCCTTCATGTCTTTGATTCTATGGAGTGCCAAATCTACAGCCTTGCTAGTGATGATTCTCTTCATTGTTATATAAATCTAGCTGAATGATGGATAGCGCTGGGTACCTATATATGTGTGCCTAGGATTGCATCTCCTGAACGGGGCTGGCTGACAGGTGCCCCTTTGTATGCACTGTGTGCTCAACTGTTTACTTTCACCCACCCACAGTCACGGGCCATCAGGTGGACATTCTGACAGCTTTAGAATGGTCCCTTCCTGGACGCGAGTGTTCATTGGCATAGTTTGATGTGGTTGGCGAGTTCGGAAATGGATATCAGTCTGCCATTTACAAGTCCAGTTTCAGTTGTTGGCCGTCCGGCACCACTACTCGAGAGTGTAGTCAGTTACTCAACAACAAACAATGCGTCAAGGATACGCTGGTACAGTCACTGTCACTGAAAGATGGGAGGCCGGGGAAAGTATAGCCAGTCACTGGATGCAATGGCCCAATCAATTTTTGAGTTTATTCACCTTATTTGCCTAACGAAGTCGGAAGTCGGAAAGCTACGCATTGGAGGCTATACATTTGATGCAGAACTCTGCTTACTGCGTGACTGAGAGGTGCCTGTCGGTGTCATTAATCAGTGGCGAGGTGGGCCCGGGCTCCCTTTCGTGGCAGGTGGTGGTCTTCAACCCGGCTGAGTTTACCGGTTTGGGTTTTCATTCTTCGTTGCCGTGTCATAGACCGTTGGCCTTTCGGTCGCTTCCAGCCAACACAAGAATGGGCAGAAGGACTCTGCGGAGTAGACGGTCCGCTGACTTGCGCAATACGTTTTCTAACCAGTGTAATCTTTGAAGCATGGATAGCTAGTGCATCGATAGGAAGTCCCTTCATCCTGAAAACATTTGAAGTAACTCGGTATTGGTACTAGTATTTTCTTACTAGACCCGAGGAATACTTTGGAGACAAGTGTCCAAACACCAGTAGTATTCTTGTACCTTCTACGTGCACGGACCTTGTCTCTCAGCTTTAAAGCAGTGTGATTCGTACTACAGCAGTGCATGCCGTGCTCTTGATAGAGTGAGAGAGAGTGACGTTACGCTTGAACCTTCGGTTGGCAAAGGCTGTACTGGCCGGTTGAAGAGCAATAGAATAGGCACTACACAATGCCCACCAAGGTGGCTTTACTTATGCAATCAATATAATGAATGGCACCATTTGCAAATCATTTTGGTGGTAACAGGGGACGTAGATGTGTCTCTCATTTGTGATATTCTTCAACTCAGTGTACTGTACAAAAGCCGACTCACGTTTCATTTGGCACGGTATTCGAGATACCAAAGTATATTTCCTCGACATAACTTGACTTAACAACTCTTAACGTTGTTAAAATCACCTGGGCAGTCCTCTGTCGGCTTCGTTCTTCTTGGGATCGTGGGGTAGGTGTAATCTTAAAAAGTAAAGCTGATGTAAACTCGGGAACCGCGCCTACCTGACGAGCCCCCAGAAAGATGAAGCCAGTAGTGGGTTAGAAGTGTTTCCAGTAACCTTATAAGTAGTGAGTTATGTTGATAGAATGATAGCCTGCTTTCTATGAAATGTGGAACCTGGAGAAACACTAAAAACAGCAGCAACCCTGAACAGAAGGCATCACAGGGAAAGGGATGTTTTGACATTTCCTAGGGAGTGGCATCCTTTGGAGAGAGTTTGCACCAAATCTTGACTGACAGGGGTGCCGTTTAAGATTTCCCCAGGGATCTGTTTTCCGCTTTTTGTCAACCATACTTCAGACCTTCATGTCTGGGCTGAATGTTCGCTTAATAAACCAAGGAGAATTATTCGGTTGAATTAAAGATTCATTTAATTCTCCCATAAGCACCATCCTATTTTTCACATCAACGCTTGGGATCAGTTGTTGTTTTTTGGCTAAGGTGGTAAGGAAGCCAAGTTTGTACGACTTCCGATTTAGGCTGTAGTTGGACCAGAAACCAAATGAGCTTTTTTGAGGGCAGCATGACTGGCGAGGTAAGTAAAGGCGCCTGCACATTCAGTCACCAAGTCACTTATCAATTCAGGACTTAAGCACCCGATTATCCTGCAGTACGGTGTGCACAACGATTGTCAACCAGAGCGACAGTGAGTTGACACTAGGCTCCTTGGAAAGCGGCGTGAGATGCATTGTGAAGTTCACTATGAAAAAGACAAATCCACTCCGGCTGTATCATGGCTGGAAGGCGGAAAGGCGCAAGTCTTACTTACAAACGTGATCTACTGCAGTGATGAGTAAAGCAGTGGAACTGCCAAGAAAAGAGCATGTTGATAAGAGAGTTAGTGGTATTACTTTTCCGTATTTGCATCCTCACGGCTGGAGGCACTGGTGACAGGTGAAATATTCGGAATATTATTCATTAGTGGCTTCTGCCGCAGTACCTCTCGGATAAAGCCTACTGTTGAATAGATTATGCTCATCTGTATGCTCACCGTGAGGAATTATTGCAACAAATCGGTAAGTGTACATTTGAGTAGTTGTGGTAAAATAAGTGATTGAATAGTCGTGGACAAACAACACAATAAGGGCTACTCAGGTCATGAGGAAATCCGTTACCCCGTACGGACCGTTCCCAAATAAAGAACACCCCTAACGTACCCCAAGGGTTGTAGACATTCTAGGAGATGACTTTGTATGCACCAGCGAATAAACTCTTCGTAAAGGTTTGGAACAGCAAACCTGCCAACCGACTTTTATGGACGCTGCTCAATGCTTTTTCGAAGCAGCTCTGCACTCTCATAATTTGGAGACGCCTCTGGATCCAACTCATTCTTTTCCTTCAGACAAGTAAATTTTCTGAGTACTTATCTGTCAGGACCAACTGGCTCATTGTACTTATAAGCAGGTTTCCGCGGAACGTCGACCAGAAACCCATACTCTGTATCCCGACTGCGGCGAACGAATTTCCCTATTCCCCAATAAACTTAAGAAAAACCTGGAAATACGCTGAATTCAGAGAAGAGACTTAGAAGGATGCATTTGTCACGTGCCTGTTTTGAATGCAACATCGTGGGCAACTAATAAGGCTAAGTCCAAACGCCAAATTTTAGCTAGTCTATTTTCTCTGTAGGCTAGTGACAATAACTGATTGGTCTTCGTAACTAGACCAGTGTGACTAGTGCTTGGAGTAATTCAGCGAGATCGATTATGCCGTTCCTATCGAGTACGGGTAGACTATTCATGAATGACTAACGGCTACTGCGCTGAAACGTTTGCCAAGCCCCCCAGTCAGTTTTATGACGCTGTTGAGTGAGTATAAGCCACGTTTAAACTTGTTCCGTATAATTTTCATGAAGGAAACTGCTCACAAGGTTGCTGTTCAACAGCCCATGACCGGTTTCGCCCTTCTAAAGACTGGGAAGCAGGTGAGTCTCCCGTGAAAACCAACTTGGTATGCAAGTGAGTGTATTTGTCCTGCAAGGGGGCTGCACCTACCTGATCAGACCCAAGGATGGTGAAACCGGTCGTGGGCTGTCGAAGGTTTCCAGTAACCTTGTGAGTAGTTTCCTTCATGAAAATATACTGCGACGTCTGGAATATCGTATCAACTGACAAATGAGGCGGCCTTTGTGCAACACATTCATTTGTGGAATCTCATAAACGAGAGATTCGGCTGGTACTCATGTGATTACCACTGGAAATCTAAATTGTTCCGTTTAGGATGGCGGTGATTAGTTGTTAGTTCCCTAATGTTTCGGATTCAGGTCCCTGAAATCAGCGGCATTTTGTTAGTCAGCCGGTTACTCACAATTGAATCATCTTGTCTAGCCATACTTGCGGCCGGTTGCATATAACAGCGAAATCAAGTTTCAGCGTCGACCTTAGAAATTAAAGAAGGAGATAACACCCAAATCCACAACCTACGTTTGCACTGTCTTAAAGCGGACCGTAGCGTCTTGTTAAAGCTTCACATTGATTAGCCCGGCTATGCGTGTTCGAACACGTGGCTTGACTTGGGCTAGTCCAGTGGTGCGCTAGTTTAGTGATTGAAGGTAGTGTTCTATACAGAGGCACCAATTTCCTTAGCCCATGAGGTGCCCGTGGAGTGGTGCTAAAACGCTCGTTTCGCACTTCCAGAGTTCACACTCCGGCACGGCCAAAGATTTGTACTGCTGACGAGTTCTGTCAACGAAACTTGACTCTAGTACTTTCGTTCTTAGGCACGGACTAAGCACGATGGGGCAGTATCCAAACGAGAGCGACGGGAATACAAATTATTCACAAATTAGTTGGTCACTTTACACTTATTTATTTGGCCATGTATGTTGGGACATATAGCCTGACGCCGAATTAACCTTATGGTGCGGCTTGTCGTGCACTTGGGCAAGTGACATCCTGGTGCAGGCAGACACGCACACATAGTCACATTATTGTGTGCACGGTTAATAGCTTTTTCAGTGAGAATGGACCAATACATTGGTATAAGCTGACTCAGCAAAATCACCTTCATATCACTGTCGTTTGAACAAATACGTGCTTTGTACCACACCACCGTCACTGGCCCAAATAACGTAAAAACAAGGGCTCAGCATTGGGGAAGCCGATCAGCATGTACGATAGGACTTTAGTAAATTGTAGCCATTTGAAAAAAATAGAACGATAGGGCAAGTCGCGGGATGTCCTTTCTTAGAGGTAGTCACTTGATTAGGCAGTCAACAGTGGATCACGTGGCGTGGTGGAAGGATGTTAGTACTATATCCTGTCTAAGTTACACCGTTGGTTGAAGGGTATCGTGCACAGCTACTGGCCAGAAGGCCGCAGCTTCTAGTCCCCTTGGCGATTCGTAAGATGCGCATTGCCAATAATTCTCGAAAGCTGTACGCTACCGCTCGGCTTGTTATTACAGATCGACTTCATTCGCAGGATGGAAATTCAATTAATCTTGTGATGCCTGCTGGTGGTGTACATGGGAGAATGATATTCTAGTGGAGTGTTCAGACGCTGTCTGAGAAAACTGTGCACGCAAAACCGCAAAGAGCGCTAAGTCAGTAACAATGTAACTATTCATTCAGATCGGCCGGTTGGTAAAAAAACCCTTGATCTTTGTACACCCAAATAAAATGTCACAGTAGTCACCGATCCAGATAATGAAAAGGGTAGCTGACCAGCACTTGGAAAACACACCAGTTGCGAGAATCTTGCCAGGGCCTAGAAGTGTCGGTTAATAGGAGAAAACCGACACCGAACCTAACTATTTGTCGGTAGCGCTATGACTGGTGCTCCCTAATTTGTGATTGGCTTGGGCAAAGCTTGGGCACACGGACATTACCACATCTCCCCACACACATTGACGAATAAAGTAAAGCAGTGGACAAAACAATACTAACCTAGGCCTTAAAGAGACAAGTCACACAAAAAAGGTCATTTTTTCAGCCTTGACGCATTCCAGGGTTTGTTACACTTAAGAGAAGGAAGAAGCGTCAGCGTGTTTTGACCTTTCTCTTCGAGACATGACGAATGTGCCGAATCACCCAACGACATTCGGGTCCATGCACAGTCTCCAGATCATGACGTTATCCATCCCAAAAACATACGAACGGTTTATTCGCTCATCTAATGTCAATGAACTTAAGCTATTTTTGCAGAATGAAACAGTCTGACTAATCGATTGTGAAAGACGTATTTTTGCTGAAACTTGAATCTCCGCGATTAAGTGAATCTGCATCTATTCAGCCAGGTGTGTTTTGTTCGGCCTGAGGCGATCGAACAAAAATCCTGAAGCCTTGAAAGCATGTTGTTGTTCATAACCAGTCGGTTGTGAAATGAATATCGATCGGCTACCTGTGCATAAACAAAAGTATATGGACGTGGCGTTGAGGGGGTGTGCAAATCACGAGTCATTATCTGACGGTGACCAATTATCACCCAGGCTCATTCAACATATCAAGCACTTCACTGGCAGAGAAAATACAAGTTTACGGAGAACGGATTATCGACTTCATCACTAGCGGAATGATATGGATGGAAGTTGATTCTCAGCCAACGGAGAATGGACAATCTCAAGCAGTTATGGCACTTCTAAGTTGGTAGATAGATTCGATGTGAGGTGAACTACGAATGCACAGTTCATCCCAAAATTAGCATAGGTTATTCAGCAATTTGTAAGGGTTTAATGCTTTTATCGCTCTTACGGTGTATGCGCTAAACAAGGCTCATTGGATGAGTGGCGTCGTGTCTAGTTCATTGGGTAATATTGAACGAGACTGACGTCATAGAGAGGCTGAGATGTGACCTGATCAAACATTTCACCAGGTTAAACAATGTGAAAAAGCTGAATTTTTTGCGGACTACAGCCACATCCTGGAATTACTCGAAACCCTGTAAATCTATGGGGTTTTATCAGCCATAGACCATTGTCATACTGTGATAGGGTAGTCTCTTGATGTTATCGATAACACTCATGTTCTCCGGATCTTGTCGCCAAGTAAGCATAGTTCTAGAGGTTGGACTAACGGTGACGGTCAAAGTGGGCAGTTAGCATCGATCAGGTGATTAAAAAAGGAGACAATACCTGATTGGCAGAAAATACTTTCCGTCCCATTGGAGAGGAGGTCTAACTGGCTGTTGGTTTAATGAGTCTGGCAGAATATTGGCAAGACAGACTCAAAGTTTGTTGCCTGCGACGTTGCCACATTGCGAATGTTCTGGTTGTTGGTGAGTAACACCTTTGGATCGATTACGGACTCCACGATACACCTTTCAGATTACACGAAATCATTTGCTTGTGTTCGGTTTTAGTGTGTGACGCGATCGAAATTATCACCTTGCTAGTGGGTCTACTCACATAACAAAACACAAACCTTGGCTGTTGTGGTATCAGTGAGCAGGTTTTGGCGAGAACGTGAGTATACAGCAGTAGCTGCAGTTTGACTGTCCCATCTAGTAAGAGATATTCAGTGGTGATTACATTCAGAGCAGCTGTTGTGGTGCTCGCACCATTCTAATCACTAAAGCAAGGATTAGGATAATGGCTAATCCCACGACACAGTAAAAAAATCACTGCGGACGCGCAGTCTGGGGACTGAAAAGTTCACTTAAAGGGGTTGGTGAGCATCAGGGAGGAAACGACTGATCCAGAGTAAGGCCCCTTCAGAGGAAAACCGCATCTATAGAATGTTCAGAACTGCGCTCGTGATTGGCTCCGACTTAGTGTTATCCTGCTGAGTCAAGATCAGTCTACCTGTGTTCGGAGGGGGGGAGGTTTCCGTAAGTAAACTATACTGGAAAGCCGAACACAAGATGAGGCTTACTGTGGCCTATATCACTGCACAGCTTGTCATTTCCTAATCAAACACTCTCGGTCTTTCGAAAGACTAAATGGAGACACATCGCGCGTGTGATTCGTGAAATCGTGACTTTTCACCTGAAATATAAATTGTCTTTGCCCCGTGAACTTTTGGAGAGTGTTAGTAATACCTACATAGTAATAACGACAATAGTGACCGCCAAAAACCCACCGAACGTATTGATTGTTAGTGACACCCTTCTATTCTCAACCAGGAACAAACGAGTGATTCTTTAGTGGACCGATCAGTAGATTGCACAAACGCAGGGAAGAGGTGATCACGTAATGCATACTCTTTATACATTCATGGCTTATTTACTAAACAGACGACAGACAAGTAAACTGACAGGTGTTTCATCAATAAGCCCCAAACGCCGCCAATCAGAACTGTAAACTGTCGTTGCCAAACTGCTTTCAGAAATCCAATGGAGACAATGAGTGGTTGCTTGAGGCTTGGTAGTATTTACCATCACCAGTATAACCGGTTCAATAATTACTCAAGCATTTAGTGCACTGACTAACGGGCAGTTTCAGGTTATGGATACATATGAAAGAAGTACCACAGGAACATTGTGAATACTGCAAAACTTTGAGTGCAAACGAAATAAAGCAGAATTCAAGAAACGATGACTGTAAGGAGAAGATTTGTGCTGTAGCTACGGCACATCCTAGTGGCACAACTCAGGTAAAAGAAGAGTAAAACTAAATTATGTTTACGTTACATTCAATGAACCAAGGGTGTCAAGGCCCCAACAGGTGCCGGTGAGCGAAATGGGTCTTAGTAGATAGGCGATAGTTTCTCGCTACTAAACATTTGCCAGTAGCCTAAAGCTAGTGCGCAAATACGTACACGACCCTCTAGTGATCTCGATTACGACTGTCTAACTGATGCTACGGGTTGATATGCACACACGCATGCCCCTGTTTATCTTATGTACCGTTTTTCGGTGCGTTTGAAAAATTCCGTGAATTAACACAGTATTCGCGACTTACGCACAGTTTCATATTCCGATCCGTCACATGAAAAATTTTATCCACCATAAATTATATATTGGAATCCCACTGTATCATCCTATTTCGCAGTCACGACTTTTCCGTAGGCTAAGTCATTGTAAACGTTACAGTAGAATGTAGTTGGGTGAAGTCAATTCAATTCAATCTAATTTATCAGCTATAAACGATGCACCCTGGAAACACTGGATCCAACTGCTACAGTTTCGATCACCGTAAAGCGGGACAGTGTGGAAGACATAGCCAAGCCCTGGAGGCCATAACATATTCAGTTATTTCGGGAACTGGGTTGTTACACATTGAAGGCGATAGCTTCGATGCACAAGCGCCACTGACTGCGCGACTGGGCCATTTCTGCCAATAGTGCGTTGGGTGACTTAAAAAAAACTTAAGTAACCGTTTGGCGGGAGTGAACTTCACTATCCATGTAACTTCTGAACCCTGGACTAATCAACCCCACAGCGGGACAGAAACTATTCAACAGCAGCGAAAATTCAAGTGAACGGGTGGCCGATAGACAGATGTTGACATTGACGATTTCGCTTGGGAAAATGTCGGGGAGATCGTGTCACAAACTGAATTGTCGAGAAGAACCCGTATCCCATCGGGTGGAAGTTACAGTTTGTTGACAATTCCACATTTACATCACTCTCGTTTGAACAGTTCTCCTCCTATCTTGGCGCAATTATTTTGATGGATCCACACCAAATTCTATAAACCGAGCGACCATCTACAACTTATGGACGAATTTCATAGTCAAAATTATGCCTTCGAACAAATAAGTGAAAGCCTCTGATACCTGTCTGACGACTAAACGCCCATTATTGTGCAATATTTTCTGCTCAGGGAAGTTGGAAATAGATGGGATAGCAGCGAAGGACTACGAAAGCACAATATTTTATCCCCGTCTTACTATTTACATAACCACCGTTTCAAATGCCTTCGGCACACGAAGTTCCAGACCGGTATATTCTCATTTCGGGTTTAAGAAAACTACATTTTTGGAGGTTCCTCTTGCCTTTGCAAAGCGTAAAATCCATTTAACGTTACAAAAACACCTCAGTGAAAAGCCGAATCCATTAATTTTTGCATGCATTATCGAACCGGTCGGTCGGTGTAAGTCAGTAAAAATACCGTAGAACTTTATTAAGATAATAAGTAAGAAAGCCTAGTGTTCAGAAGTGGGAAAACAGCAACGGAATTGCGGTACTGGTGGTTTCCGAAAGAAAGTCGTGGTCATACTCAACGTATATTAGATGTTGTGCATCATTGTTGATGCGCTGAATTTAGTCATCATCATACGTGCCGATATTTTCCGTGCTCAGTTAATTGTGGGGGTTAGTTTGCTGCATTCCGTAGGTGCCAAGACAAAAGAAACATTTAAGGAACTGATAAACATAAATGAAAATGTTTGTTGGTAATTTGACCGGCGTCAAAATCAGTGGGTATTAGACAGAGAGAGTATTCCTTCTTGAAAAGGCGACTTCCAAAGATAGCAAAAGGTGCCATCTTTTTCGAAGGAGCGATTTCTACAAACTGCTCAGACGCCTTCTGTACATTGCAAGTGGAAATGCGACGGTCTATAGAAACATTAGGAACATAATGGATATTTTGAAGAGCATTCAGCATTGTTTGTCCTTTCTTCGGCTGTTGATCTTTACACGCGTGTTTCCATACCAAAATTCTTGCATACGTTGGGATTAATCTTATCTGACTGGAACTGTTGGTGGTCTGACTTCGAAAGAGACGTTTCTCTCTTTTACCTCATATTCTCTTGTAACACTTTCACATTCATCGCTTGTATTTACTTTTTATGTCCGTGAACATGCTCTTCAAAAATAAACGATAAATATACACCTGCGCATCTGTGACTGAAACATGCTTGTGAAACAATATGATCCAACCGTATAATCGCCAGCAGCTCCTGCCACCTGGGAAAATTGCAATGATAATATTCCTGTTACGTAACCGGAAAATTTGTTCCAAAATGGACTTAATCGGTAGCAGTGTTTTCTCTCAGTTGGATTATCCATAGGAGGCGGATGTTTAACGCTGTTTCTAACGGGAAGCATCAATGTAGATAATAACGTGTTATACTATTTTACGAGTATAAATGATGACTTGTGAGACGAACCCGAGGTTATGTTTTATTCACCGTACATAATGAAGCTCACTCATCGGCAGAGCTCTCTAAATTTTCGATAGCTTGGTTGTTAATCCGACTTGCACGGTTTTGAAAGCAGGCCGTTACGGAGAGACCTGGACATGTCGAGTGCATTTGAAGGCCGTGAACTCGTACTCATAGGTATGCATTTTAGTTATAATGATTCAAAAACTAAAAGCTAGTTACTGACTGTAAGGACGTCATTCCGGACAATGGGACCCTTTCGAAAAGTGCAGCCAACATTTCAAACACCAATTGCTATAACTACATGCTTTGTATTCTGTTGAATATAGACTTGTCTGACGTAAAACACTCGACGTTGCACGCCGTCTTTATAAGTAGGAGCATTATGGATTGCTCCATACCCTTTCTTGGGGCTTACTACCAACTCAGTTTTAGCTTACACCGTTTATCCGGTTCATAACAAGCAACAAAGCAAAACAAGGCCAAAGCGGCAAACCTTTACGTTCAAGGGACTTTTCCCATACTCGGGAGCTTCGCTTTACGATTGGTATTGCTTGCGCGCTCCATCATTGTTGTCCAAACTTTCTCATGTATTTCAAAGACAGGTTCCTCCGGATAGTTACGTATTGTGACATCTTTATGGGATTCAAATTTGTTGTCGTTACTAAAACCTTGGATCGAATGGATCGAACTTTACAAAAGATCGCGGACTCTTTTTACCGACGAGTCCAGCTGGGACTCCAGGGGGACGATACTTAGGAAAATTCACTACCGTCCCTATTTAAAACCGTCCGCCCAAATCAGTTGCAGTCGCGATTAAACAGTAGTCAACCAACGGTAAGTGGGAGAGCACACATATTTGAACACTGTCATCTTGACAACCACCTCATTGCTAACAGTCTTAGTGACGGTCCTATTACAGCTTTTACATCGGTACATCCACTAGAGCTATTTTGCTCTAATTTGAGAGCAGTTGTCTGGTGCCTCCATTGTGATCGGAATTACGTTACAACCCAGTGTTTTAGAAGCATAGTCCACCACAATATGTCTTCACAAGGAGTGAATCTACCAAATCGCTCTACTGAGGCCGGTAAAGGCCATCAACTCACAGAGCTACCATCACCAAAGGCTAAGAAGTGTTGTATAACTTGACCCGGAGTGCTTCTAAAAAAGGGGTGTGGTCGGATTCCCAGGAACTCATCCACACGAACGCCTGGCTAAATCGTTCAGGCCGTTGGCCTCAGGACTACGCAACCACCCACAAAACGGTTTCCGCAGTTGACCTCGATGTTGCGACTCTTGATCAGCCTGTTGACTAAGTAAGAACAGTGTGACCAATGGTGAATAGTCGGAGTATCTAACTGATCGTCAACTTGGTATTTATCCAGCCTTCGAGAATGTGTTACCTTACTTCAGTTCACTTCAAGAGAACATAAAGTACACACAAAATGGATCCAAAAGTATCCTACAGACGGTCAAATTAGAAGATGTCCCTGGTTGATGATCACAGTTTAGTCTCCAGTCGCACTGGACGTCAAATGAGGGAACGATTTATACCGAACGACGTGAAGCACCAGTGGCAGGTAGCAAGAAGGAAAAAGTCTAGGGATATATTTACAACTTTGTACAGCGAACAACACTGGGACGATCAAAAAAAGGTCTAAGCAGCTTCCTCGGGTGTCCCCACCTCATCCTCATCCAAATTAGCCGTCATCACAACGTACTCGCGTGAAGAATAGCCAAATTTGATTACATCTTTCTGAAGCAGTTCATAGTAGCGTCGAGGCTCAATACGTTTGTTGTTCAAATAGGTCCCATTTGCCGATTCCAGGTCGATCACATAGAGCCGTACGAGGCCGCGAACCTGAAGCAAAGAAAATGGGGAATCAGCCTAGTCCAGTTACCCGATTATGAACGGTATAGCAAAGGAATTCGCTTCCGCTGGTAACAACAGCGGTTGTAAATACTGACTAAGCGCGAGTAGGAGAATCAATGGAATGCGAAAAAACGATTAGCCGTTTGGTACAAAAGTACCACAAGTCAATGTGTCTAGGTCAATCAAATGCATCGAGGAAACAGACCACGTGATATTTGAAGCAACTGAGTAAGACATTGCGGTCACTGCAACTCAAAGCATATAGAGTCAATTTACAAAAAAAAACATTAGAAGCATTCCGAACAGTAAACGAAGAGCGAAAATGGACTGGATACAGGAGATGCAGTAATTCCGATACAAAGATTGACGAAGAATTAGAAGATGACAAGAAGCAGACTCCAAAAAGTGCACCCTCCTAGTGGGAAAGACCTCTGAAATGAGAATAAATGCCTCCTTCCCAAAATGGCTATTCCACGGAATAAGTCAAAAGTCACACACTACCGGAGATTGATACCTAAAAAACTAGCCCAAATGAAGAGGTTAGGAATCTCTTAAAATCAAAAACACCAGAAAAGGTCGAACCTACTGCCATCGGCGATCAAATCTGACCACATACTCGAGCAGCATAATGGAGATATCAAGCATGGTATATCACACTGATAGGAAAAACAACAAAGTTAGGCGGCATCATCAGGGCATAATCAGGCCATAACTCGGACAATGTGCAGACATTTTTTCGCACTTTTGACGATTAGCCAAGGAAACCTCACTCATTTGCATGCCAATTTGGTTTTCATGGGAGAATCACCTGAATCTCGCACAAGTAGAAAGCTCGGGAGCTGCGCCTACTTGATGAGCACCAAGAAGGGTGAAACCGGTTGTGGGCTGTCGAGGAGTTTCCAGCAACCTCATGAGCAGCATGTTACGTCTAAACATTCTACAGTTTTGTCAGACTGTTGGAGTAATGTGCTAAGAATAGAAACTTAGAGATATCTGTCAAGAAGATGTCAAGACAGCTATTGCATATATTTAAAAGAAACTATGGGGATACACCAAACGGGTGTCCACAGTCAGTGCCACCTCGAGAAGGACGTTCACAAACGAACCGCTACAGCCTAATACATTCTTGAACGGTCATCACAAAAATGAACCTATAGCACACAGTTGCATCGTTATCATGAAAAAATCATCCCTAACAACGCATTTTTATCCCTGAAACCTATTTGCAACATTCCAAGCATTCGTTGCAGTAAAAATCAATACGGCAACGTTTTGCTATGTACCAGGCGCTGTATTTCCTTAGCATTTCTACAAAACCTACGTTATTCGTGCGTTTTTTTAACTACAAACGTGGGGGTTACACTTGGTAGAATGGTGGGAAATAAGTCATCTGTGTGATTGCACAACAGCAGCAGTTTATTATTCGCAGCGCAGTGAGATAGTGTCATGGAAGTGAAGAGAACCTAGCTAAGGGACAGCTGATATTATTTGACTTTAGTGTATCGACTAACTAACTTGGTTGGAGTGATACGACACACTGCTGGAACTATAACGAATGCAGACCTACAGCTCGTTTAGCCAGTCGCATAGCCCATCCAAACGACACAGTAATTCATCAAAAATCGTATTCTGCTTGCAAGCCTTCTTAAGCATTTGTATGAGACCGTAAACATTCGATGTGACAACGCAGGCTTGGCCAATTCTGTGTCTCGAGGACGTTGAGTCGAGGGCTTTTTAAGGTGGCATCACAACTGGAGAACATTACAGGAATCAGCGGTTTGGTCCACCGGGGTAGTGTTTACAAAAGTTTTGTGTGTGTGAGGTTAAGAACCGTTAGCTACATTAATCTGTACAGGGTCAGCCAATGAAAACCGTGATCAAGTGTAATTGTAGTTGGTCATAGTGGGAAGTGTTTTGCAAACAAAACCACATAATGAAACATACACAAGATTCTGTCAGTGAAGTTATAATAAAACAACGGGAAAAGCCATGAAATTTCCTGTGAGCTCATGCAATGAATTTTGAGATGCTTCCATCAAAAACCGGTTTCGGTCACAACTGACGATATGGTCGTCCCAGGGATACGACGCAACATAAGCAAACTATCTCATCTCACCGTACTATGTGCAGTTTGTCGTTTATAGTAACAGGAAGTTTAGCCCATAGAAACACAGTGAACCATGTGCACGATACCGTCAGATTTCACTTGCCATGCGTGTTTACCTGATACCACGAATAATTAGGGTCTTGTGTTTGGCCAATACCTACGTCTTTCAGTCATACGCATCACTGATGATGACGCGATTAATTAATTAATTAATTAATTAAATAATAATAATAATAATAATAATAATAATAATAATAAGGTGGCTAGAGATGGGTGTAAGCCTGCGGTCAAGAAATAACGTTCGGTTGTGTACTCTAAGAGAACGTCACTCTTTCAGAGTGACCGTTAATTGCACTGTTTGTGAATACCAACCAATCCACTCCAAACTGTGACCACAAGCCGTTGGAAAGGGGATTGATAGACCCAGACCTAACCATGCGTATCACCCGACGTCACTTGAGTGACCCAACAGGTTAACCAATCACTATAGGCCATTTTGTCAGTACCGCTTGATCAGAAATTACACTAGGTCATAGACTTTTGAAAATTAAATGTTGGAAGGCGTCGTCCCCAAGATTACTGCATGTATGTTAAGTTACGGCACTGTTTTGAGAAGAATACATCTCACTGTAGCCAACTGCAGTCGTAGTTTTCTTAAGGAATATACCTCCGTAGGCCTACCAGATGACGTCAGAAGATTTCTGCCGCTGCCATGATACCTTCCAAAGGCTGAAGGAAGACGGCTGTGCCTGATACCACCGAATGTAGTAAACTCAGGCGAGAGCTTCCCGTAGGCCTTCACACGTCCGAGGGAGTTGTCGTACAGTGGCTGACGGTCCACAGAGCCAAAGGCAGCTTTCAAGTCCAGGAAGATCACCACTCTTAGTTACCGGAAGCAGTGTCAGTGTTCCAGAATCTGTCGGAGAGTGAAAATATGATAGATGCATCTTCTTGCAGGACGGAACCCAGCTTGGTTTTCACGGATCTGTCTCTCCCTGTATTCAGTCAACCTTCGAAGGATAAGACCAAAGAGCACCGTTGATTCCACGGCGACCAGGCTAATGCTACAGTGATTTTCGCACAGTATTCGCGTACCCTTTTCGAAGATAGGAGTGGCTGTCGATGTGCCCCATTCTGCAGGCAACTTATCCTTACTTTATACAGCACCAATAAGGTTTGTCACCAGGGTCTCTTCGCCTTCTCTGAAGAGGACTGGATACAGACCGTCCGATCCTGGTGCCTTCTCACGTTTCAGTCGACAGCTCATATTTCACTTCTTCTACTGACGAGAGATTAAGTTTTACGTTCAATTCACCCGTATGCACTACCTCCAGGAGCTCTGATGCAGGAGGCCAGGTGAACTGTTTTTCGAGGTGTTCGGCTCAGCTTTCCGGTCGGCATTTTTGCAAGTGAATAAATGAGCCACCTTTCTCACTTGTCGTTGCTTTATTTTGGCGAATCGATCGTACCAATTGGTATGGAGCACATCTATTTCCTGTAGCAAAAGCCTTTCCCATCTCCTGAGCTTTCGATGTCCACCAAAGCCCTCAGTCATTCCTTAGGCTCTTCACTAGCTGGCGTTTGAGGGACCTGCGTGCGCCGTCGTACTCGCTGTCTGCTGGTATGGATTTACTGGCATCAATCAGGCCTAGCGATCTCGACGATATTCAGTGGTCATTTGATCGTATCGGAGAAGTCGGACAGACAGCACCGAACACCGATAGCATAGCTCCTCTCACATTTTACTATGCCTCATCCACGTGCTCCTTAACCGTACAGTGTTGGTTTACTGTAGAGAGTAGTTGAGCTGGCTCGGATTGAGAGTGCCGAGATATGGTGGTTCTCCAAAGATGGTGGATTGGCATGATTCTTGCTGACTTGCAAGGGTATGAAGGAAAGCGAGCTGTCAGGCGTGCCCACACCATGGCGTGATCAGAATCAAGTTGTATGCCCCAGAAGGAACGTCAGTCCTGAATTGTGGCTCCCCATCGGTGGCTGATAGCCACGTGATCAAGTTGATCCACGGTTGATTTGCCACGTTATGCGATGTGAACGTTTGTGCTGATAGTTCGTACTGACCATAAACAGTTGATGATCAGTACACAACTGAAGGAGTCGCTCTCCGATGTCTGTGCGACGAGCACGGACTCCGAATCGACCAAGCAGACATGATTCCAAGGAGCTCGGACGACCGAATTGAGCAGTCATATCACCCACAAGGGTCAAAATGTCAGTGTCTCTTGCTTGACGAATGAGCCTGGGTAACTCTCGATAGAAAGTATCCTTCTCAGCGTCAGAACTGCAGTCCGTTGGGGCATACGCCGACAATACAAACAAACACCGTGATTTTATTTCACGTGGCGTTGAGCTTGATTGGGCTGGATGACCGAGCGATGTAAATGTGACTGACTAGTGGAATCCAAGCCGGCAAAACGCGTTCAGCTCTGGTGCTGAGTGCAACGGATTTCACCACGAAAATATACAGATGCATGCTCACGCAAATAAACGGATTGGTGGTAAGCCTCTGGCTAACCTAAAATTTATCTTCGTTTTCTCCACTTATTTCATTATCTCCGGAACACTCCACAAGATTTTTGTGAGCAATACAGTTTACTTATCGTGAAAACCGACGGGAAAATGTGCATGGTGTTACACAGCATCACGACGAACAGAATCGCATAAAACACCATATAATTGATGTATGGGCGTCCGCTGTTCAGGCACAATAGCAGGATCGACTCTTTTGGCCATTCCAGTGTTGGCGCCGTGCATTTTGTCGACCTTCTGAGAGATTTACGAGATTTACGAACAGGAGTACCGGGTACCCGAGCATGACAACCGGGCGAAACAAGATCTCGAAAAAGAATACACTGGCCGAGTACAGGATACACCAATTCTTGGTCAATGGTTTCACGGCAAGGATGGTGATATTTTCAAAAGTGAGTGATACAAGAAATTCAGGGACAGGTTGCCGGCATACTTCATTTAAGGTGCAAGAGACGGATCAAGGTGATAGTACAATAGTTACAAGCTATGACATTCATCCGTCTGTGCCCCAACATAGTGAACCGTATCTAAGACGTGGAACAAACAACGCTGTCGTATGAAGCACTTTCACAGAGGAGTGAGACATGTAACCACAGGAATCTCCAATAAGAAGACGTTGGTGCAATCTTGGAGTACGACTAGCGATGAAAGCGACACCGAGCATAAATGGTTTTAAAGGGATCACACGGCATCTTTTAATGATATACGAGTTAAGTAAACAGGTCTGAACAGATGAGACAGGTAGTATGCACGCCTGGTCAATGTCAACCAAATAAAGCTCTTTTACCTGTAGGACTACAAGATACAGGTGTGCAGATGTTGACACTTTACTAATTTTCACCAACCGATAATGTGAAACATGCAGTGAAAGCTTACTGAATAAACCGAACCAACAGCCACAAAAGCTTCCGACCTAAGTCACCTGTCCACCACGGCATGTGCCCACCCTAGCCTCATCACATAACTCTGTGTTTCGGCTGAGTCACCTGAGTCTTCACATTGTTCTCGTTAAAAGGATGTAGGGAATCAGTATTTAAACGAAAGCCGTTTCTTCAACGGTTTTAACACTGTAAAAAGCGACTATAATCAGAAAGAGTGCTGCGGCATTGTCGTGCCATCTTAACTGAGATTCACATGATGCACGTTGCACATATATAGAAACCCTACTACCTTGGAAAACAGCCCTTCACACGCACACGACCATAGTTCCGTCACGATTGATGAATGCTGTCACTTCCCAGATGGACTGCTGTTTGTGCTAGGTTTCGTGCTATATGAGTTTCGAAAGGGCTCTGAACAAGATAGACAACCTTATGGATTCACGGTTTCGATCATGCAAAGTGGATAGACTGGGCTAGTCAATGTGAAAATGCTTCGCTGTTCGGATACAACGAGGCACCAATAAGTGTTACCAACCTCAGCGGCGCCCTTAACTTAAGTTCCTATTAGGATCGTCTGAGTGTTTAGGTACGTCGGTAGCTTATAATGCGCTAGGATTAGATTCATGACCTTTCACTCTTTGATACGGGGCGTTTACGGGTTAAATGATCAGGGATTTCGGAGAGTTAAGCCCAATACTAGTGCTGTTGTCCATAATGTGAAATCAGAAACGTACGAAAACCACACAGGAAATAGCTACAATCAAACACGTACAAATCGATATTGCAAGACGGCGTGTTGCTTGGAAATGCTCGGATGGTCCATTGGGATATCTGCTATTTTTCGGTCACGACCAATCAGGAAACCACTTTGCCGATGAATATGCAAGATTGGAAGGCACTCATTCCCCTTGAACTGGTACAGGCGCCAGTGTTCAGTAGGCTTGCGGGCATCCGGGGGTTCATTGTATTTGATAACAACTCCTTTATACGTATTTGTGTCCTCCGTAAGCTTACCTGGAAAGAAACAGTTTAGTGATAAGCTGTTTGCAACGTATCGAGCACTGAATACGAGCATATGCTCTAAGGTTTACGTTACTTATTTAAGGGTTTTGTGGTATTTGCATAAACCGGGAAGATGAGTATGCCTCATTACAATAGATCCTGAAAGCGAATTCGCAACGCTGTCGAGAACCCATTCTGGGTAGCGCCCTTAACTTGTATATTGCATGGAAGTGGATGACAGGTAGTTGACGTCCATTCAGTATGTACCAGAATTCGTGATCAGTACCTTCTTGTCAACAGCAAAGCAGCTTGTTGGAAAAGCGTCCTCGGAACTGCTCAAGTGTTTGGTTGACTAGCTGAATTTGACAGTCTGGTGGACCAGGAAACATGGTCTCCAGAGTGTCATATGAAGCTTATGTGAATGCTAATAACAGCAGAGTCATAAAAACCTTTACAAGTATGCACCAACCCAATTAAGCCAGAACTGTTCCGAACGGGTAGCCTGAACCGTAAGGAAGGAGTATACAGGATAAGGTAAATGCTTTTAAAGCGGCCGTTTAAAAAATGGCCGTATCGGAGGGGTGGGTACTGTACACGGAGTCACAGTACGATGCTTGACCGTTATTCGAAGGCATTCTAGTAAAATATTTGTGTTCGGTCTACAAGTTCAGCGGAGAAACTGGTGGTATGTAGACACATTTGTTCCAGATGTCAGTAAAAAGTTGGGTCGTAAACGAAATCTGACAAGATTGCTCAAAAGCGATAGCCAGTGACGAGTAGCACGCTATACATGGATCTGACTGTACAAATTCTGACCTCCCGTGTTCGTGCTGATAATTGTTGCGCCCTACGGAAATATGCTGTACACATACATTGTGCGCTGCTGTACAGTTATACATCTCTAAGGAGTTGATTAGGTGAACGAAATTCGTAGTAAGAACGGCCAATCGATCTGATTGAACGAAATATGTACAAGCGGTGACGTTTGCTGGTCACACTTCCGACATGTTGCTGCGAGCAAGGCTGTAACTAATGGGAGATTACACACACTAACCATGAGATCATAGCAGTTGGAAACGCCAACACACGTTCAAACATACCAGAAAGATGAAGAGCGAAACACAAACCAAAAGGTCATAATCCCAGAATTCAAAGCGACGCGGCCATAAAACTTTTGCTCACAACAGATAAACCTTAAGTCAGTGACAGCTCTGTGTACCTTGTCTATAGGAGCAGTAAGCAACACGGACTCAGCAGTACTGAAGAAGATCGCACAACAAAGTATCCGATATTACGCAAGAATTCTAGCGCAGATACCCACACACTCAGTCAAAACACCATAGGCCGACGCAGTCAAGATTCGGGCAAATAATAAACATGATGTTTGAACTAGGGAATCTCGTGTGTCATATGATGAGAAAGACTGAGGAATACAAGTAGACCTATGCACACTTGGGACCTTATGGAGAGGTCAATCTCAGGAGTGATGATCCGTCAGAAAAACCCACTTACACTTGATTTCTTGAAGCGCTTCCGGTATAAACTCCCGTCTAGGACAAAATACTCTTGAGGTGTTCCGTACAGAAGAGACGACAACGAAATTAGCATATCAGGCAAAGTTTTTTTGTCGGACAGAAATAAAATGATACCAGCCACACTTTGATAGCCTAAGTTATACGTTGGAACAGTCGTATAGGTCTGAATAATCCAGATTAACTTCGGTCTAACTGAACTCTCAGGAACGAAGCTGTGCCGCTTGCAACAATCAGCAGTGCAAAGAGAAGGGTGGAAGAAGAGCAGAGATTCTCAGGATGCGACTGACAACCACTACCCTAAAAAGGACTTTACACGAAAATAAAATCCAACACCTTGGGCGGTGGGACAACACTACCACTAAACACACAAAAGACGAACAAGATAACGACAGTTAGCAAAAATACAGGAAATTAAGTCGTGAAGTGGCACGAACCTGATAAACCAAAATTGGCCGTTTGCCTCTGAACGGGCGCTTCACTTCTTTGGTCCAGTAAACCACTTCGGGAAAAATCCGGCTCTGTCTTTCGATCGTCACGATGCCTTCGATCATCATTTGGCAGAACAACAGGAGAATGCAAACGTCGCCGTTTTCGTCCTTCTTCCTCTTTTATAATGACAGGCGCGTTGAGTCGTCCACCACGTGGGGATCGAGAGCTATCTCGTTTTGACATTCCCCGGCTACTGTGATGTCGGTGATCATGTGACCGTCTACTTGATCGCCGTTCATCTTCAGAGGGTGGCTCGGGCTTTATAAATGTGCTTGAATGTTCTCTTCCGCTCCCACTCTCACTGCGTTTATGGTATGATTTTGAGTGTCTGTCAGAGCCCGTATGCCTAGGCATTACACCAGGACGCACCAGTGAGATAGGCGACGGGAAAGCAATGCTGAAAAAGATGGTGATAAAGGAGAACGTGAAGGACAAGAAAAGTGAAAGACAACACGAGATGTAGACTCGAAAATTCGAATGAGAAACGGTTCTTAGGGCTTCGATTTCGCTTGTACTGTCGCACAGCCACCAAATGATCTATT
>SJOL01003249.1:360732-374062 GCA_004794785.1 Opisthorchis felineus | reverse complement strand
TGGCGATACATAGCTTTCGGTGTGTGGGACCCAGGATGTGTTAAGATTTTGAAGGCACAGAGATGGCGGCGTTGCTATGTCTTGTACTGAAATGATGGGGTTCTTGGCATTTTTGTTGGAAGTTTTGAGTTCATGTTTCAACATCACTGGGGCAAACAGTTTGCAGAGCAGACAGGAGAATGTATGGAGTGAACAGTACCGTTTGTGGTGGATAGTGGCGGGCCTGAAGGTGTGTTAGTTTAGTGGGGTGCCTGTAACCTCTTCCAAACAGATAGTTGGACCACCCTCCATATGTACCAGATGAATGCGCCCTCTCGACCATCTCTATTTGTTTGCCATGTTTGTGTGGAAGTTTTCGGTTGGCCATGAATCATGCGGTGGTGGAAAATTGTAAACGCTGTTTTCTTCGAGGACGAGTTAGGCTCAGTGGCCCCTGAATGTTGCGCAGTCACCCGAGTTTGCTTCGTTGGATGACCCTCTGTGTCGTCTACAAGCGCTGCCACGTTCTGTCATTCACTTCTGTGTCCCATTATTAATACTGCTTTTTGGGTCCGTAGGGTAATGGCGAACTTCATTCTCCGGCACAGGGTCAGTTGGAAGTGCGAGACAATAAATGAAAATTGTCCACGTGTATTCCGGTGGCAGCGTCTGCAGGGGTTTCCAGTCGCTAGCCATTTACACTTTTTCAAACCGGTTCACTGTCTGATGCCAATTTTATTGGGACGATAATCCCGCATCTCTGAACTGTACCTGAAGTTTTCCTGGTGAAAAGGTGCTACCAGGTCCGCTCAAGAACCGTACTGCGGAATAGCGTCTTGGCATTAACCTCGATGAAACGTTCTCTGTGGCCCATAACGTAATTTAACCCGACCAAATACCAGATGTGTAGTCAAACAACGTTCGCGCCGATCAAGAAGCCTGGTGGACACGGAAGTCTAGTGATAGAAAAAGGGAAGAATGCCTTGAAAACCCGAGGATTATTTCGGTCGATCCGTGCGAACGGCCCCAGGAATCTGCCGGCGGACAAACCATTAAAAAATTGTGTGATCACCTCCAACAGAGAAGGACGACCTTGCCACTGGTGCCGAATTCATTGGACAAAATTCTCATGGCCACAAGCCGCGGGCTGCACTAGAACTCTTGAGCAGTGAGCCTGAAACTCCCTAAGGCACCGGAAGTTTATGACTGCATGTGTTATTTCACGTGCCACGTGGCTCCCACCTCCCAACAGTGAGGGGTAGGGCCCTCAGTCAGCGTTCATCTGAAATCTCTGACTTCATTTTGGGAATCGGGCTGTACAAAAATTCGGGAGATCTGGTACTAGTAGCCGTTTTCAAAGAAAAGTTCTCTGCAAACCTGGTAATCACGGGGATAAGCCCATTTGTATATATCATGCTCTCTCATTTTCTGGTGTCCGAAAATTTAACAACCTGAAGGTACCCTTGGTACATGGCCTATAGTTGAACTAAACTGAGACTCTTAGTGTTACTTGTCTCTCGACCCCTAATGGTTGTCTGGAGAGCATTGATTCGAAAACACCAATCGGGCCTTCGGACTGGTACGGTTGAGGTTGATCAAGCCTCTCCATTCTGCCAGGTATCAGGAGAACACCATACACATTTCGATCCATAGTTTCGTCACTTCTGGATTTTCGAGGTGTTTTCTTGCCCGACCGTGCCTCAATTTCTGTGCTCCCCACAAGTTGTGTTATAATTACCAAGCTGACTGGTCTGCTCTCTTCCAATGCATTCATGGCAAAGAATGCATCAGACTTGTGTCAGTAGGATATGATCCTTGTATCCTCAGACTTTCAGGCGCTTGTGAAAATATACATACTGCTCCCCAAAAGCACCTGTAGACGAAGCAATGTCCTACAAAAGTGTCCGCTTTCCCCATTCATATTTTATTTCGTGATCAAAGAAGTGACTACAAGAACGCTGGAGGGTCCTGAAAACCCTGCTGACGAAAACATTGTGGACCTGGAATATGCAGAAGATATCGGTTTCGTCTTCGAAGAGGAAGAAAGGCGCGTAGCTGTCCAGCCTATCGGTGTGGGCATTGTACCCACAAAGTGTATGGTCATGCCTCTGGACATGCAGCCCCTGAACTTGCTGTTACATTTCAGGGATAGGAGGTCAAGTTCATAGATCGTTTGCGAACCTTAGAATCTGTATTAATTCGGATAGGAGCGTGACAGATTAGGTCAGTGCCTGAGCATATACTGATCAGGTTGCACTTTCTAACTTGAGACGCCTATATTGGCAAAGCCGCGTGTCTTGGAATCTCAAGGAATGGTTGGATCGGACTTCAGCACTAGCCGTTTTTGTGTATACGTGAGGAGCTGAGCTGAGAATTCTTAATTTTTCCCACGACCGTTGCTTTAAAGCCATGACTCCCGCAGTCTGACGACAGTGAAGTCGCAACCAGACAAACGAAAAACGGGTGTCCGGTTGTGCAACCGTAGTTTCCATTGAAGAATGTTTCCAGCGTGTTGTTCGTTTGGTTATGTATTGCGCATGCTGAGCTAACGTCTGCCAGGGGGATTGTTTTTGCACCCAGTTAAGAGGGTCGTAAATAGCGAGGTGGTCAACTGTCGACAGGGGAAATAAAATAGACTCCGAAAAGTCTAGGTGCAGCTAATGTGACTCGCCTTCCAGGATGACGCCTGCATGATCCCCGTGTTTGACTAGAGATGCTGCAAGATAGGGCTTTCAATCGATGTCGTAATGTTTTCGGAGTCAGCCTCTACCCTGATTGCCAGATTGAGTATCTGGAGATGTGTGCACCTCGGAGTGATTGTGGTAGGTTGGCATTAAATCCCGCGTTGTTCCACTTTTATTATTTCCTTCACAATGAGGCTATCAACTAAAATATGGCTGTAAGGGTGCGGAGCCCCGGCCAATGATGGTGTTGCTCTGGTGAACTAGAAGAAAGCGGGGACTAATGGTTGCTGCAACAAAGTGGAGGTTTATACCTAAACGCTAGGATGAGGTCATGCATGGTTGCATTTTTCGAACATTGGTAGCTAGTGGATTTTGTCGCATGGATGAGTAACGGTATCCAGCGAATTAAGCCTAGAGGTTTGGCCTCGAAATGAGCATCCTGGGTAATCTGTCTGAAGCAGAAGAAACACTGAATTCGCACAACCGGCAGAAAAGTTTAACCTAGGCTGGTTGCTTTCCACAGGCAGCCGAACTGAATTCCATCCGAGGCGTTCGTTTGGAAGACAATACAGCACTGCAGTAAGGCACTTGCCTCCGTTGACGAGAAAGAGGCTGCAGAGGACACTTTTCGCTTGAAGATGCGACAGGTCATACTTTAATATGTTTCGGTTGTAGACAGCACATTACGTTTGCCTGTTGCGTCTCACAGGTGGCAAGCCAGTGATTTTTGTTGCTAGATCCAGCATGTCGGAGGGTACTCACGGTGATGCACTAGATGGAAAGGTGGTCTCTATTCAGTAGCTTAGCATATATACCTTGAAAGTTCTGGCGTGGAGTAGGGTAAAGATTTGAAGATTAGAACTCTTTCGTTACCGGCGATACTTGATCGCCCAAAAATTCAGCACAACTTAAACTTCTTCAGGAAGGAGGAATGTTTTATTTGTGGCACTTTCTACTGGAGTGTTTTATGCAGGTGGAACCAGAATGAGTGAGTTGGCTGGCGGTCAGTTGGCAGCTGACAGCAGGCTGGGAGTAATATCGCGGATGCTCAGCACACAAACGTGTTGCAGCGCAAGTAATATTATGCTAGGGCCTCAGACCGCGTGTAGGTGAGCAACAAGGTTACCTCGAGTATGCGTGGACCAGTACTCCTGTGGTTGATTGAGGTGGCCAGGTGTGCTGCATTGGGGGATAATATTCAAAGGAGATTTGGAAGCTGCAGGCTGTACTTAAACTTACACTAGTCACACTACACACACGTCTGAAGTAAAATGTGGGTTGTCGGAAACACTGTTTACTCGCCACCGATAGTGCTGAGGCGTGTGATGCAGCAGGTCTCCCTTTTGGCCTTGCCAGGCCTTGCCAGGACCTCACAAAATTGTGTTCACATTTTAGTCCTTGTCTGGTCTTCGGGTTGCTAGAAACGACGCGCGAGTTCAGGCGCATTAGCAACAGAGTACTCTCAGCAACTCCGTTTTTCCGTTTTTGTTGGTTTTCTTTGCCGCTATTATTCATGACCGGATGACAAACAATAAAAGCACCCGGCGGTTCGGATGACCCCGTGATATGGGATCATTTAAAATGGGCACGTTTGCGCCGCTGGGTTACTCGAGCCAAGACTAGTTGGACAGTTGTGCGGAATGGTCTGTCTGGTTTGGACGCTGAGGCGTTTGAGGCCTCCTTAAGTTAACGTGGATGGCGGGCCCCGATTGAGCAAGGGACGGACCTATTTTTTTTATTTTCCGCTCATGTCGGCCAGCCTTTTTGTGTGCTGGTTTGCCTTGTGGTTGGTGACGACGGATGGTGAAGCTCTTCGGAGTAGAGCGGCTGTACATGCCTCAGGGAATCGTGATTTGGCTAACTACATTCCGTGGTCCCGGGAGTCGGCGATGTCAAATTTTTCACAATTCATGTGGAACCAGTCGTCACTACTTATAGGTGCTGTGCTCTCCAGGACCGCATAACCAAAATTTGGTTGCTGCAGTTTTATGTCTAGGGGTAAGTGAGTAAAACGTACGTCCACGAGTGTGACCATGGAATGCCACAGTGCATTGTCGCAGCTTGTGCTATACCTGAGTTCTAGGTCAGGTCGCGGGCTGGCTTTTTCATCAACTGACGGCCAAAGGTGCATCAAAGTGATAAGCACTAAAAATAAGTCCGATAACCACATATTGCGTCTGCCGCAGCGCTAGGGGTGTCAAGCCGCCTACTGATCTAGGTACAAACCTTTCAGAAAGTTTTTGAATCACCTGTATTGTTTCAAATAAGGAAGGGATAGAAGCCCCACTAATCGATCAACATGAGGGTGAGTTTAGTTGAGCTCTGAAAAGTGGGTTTCATGAAGGTTAAACGGTGGGTTTTTTCGCAGACTTCCTGGATCGAGGATATGGGCTCAAATTTCTGTACGATGGCCGACTGTTGGTGGTACCGTAAACTCACGGGACTTGCACTGCGACAGAAGTTTTAAAATATGTCATAACAACGCGCACTAGTTCAGTCTTTGGTGCCAAGAAAAATTGGCCAACAATTGACAGGTGGTTGTAACATTCCGCCATCCATAAGTTCACGAATCTTCCTTCTCCAGAGCACCGTTCTGTGACCAAAAGCCACTGACATTTGCTGGAACATATCCAAAAACTCTCTGAAAAGGTCCGGAACAGTAATATTTTGTCTAAATCCCTGCAATTTTTGTTTTGTATTCTAGCGTGACGCGCCACCCGACACATTGTCGTTGCGCTGCGTTGCACTCGGATGGACCAGTTGTTTAACGCAGGCAAATTTCACTCACCTCACTGGCATGATGGTTTGCGGCAGCTGTCTGTGAATGCTATGCAGCGCAATGGAAGTTATCACATGAAAAAAGCAGGCTGCAGCTTTGCGTTCGTTTAACTTGTAGCAACAAAACTCTATGGGTCTAGCGGTATTGCTGTCGTTCTACAAAACCCAGTTGTGTTGATATCACTGGAAATCTGCGATGTACTTCATACCCATCTAGTAGGACCCAAGTTAGATAAGTTGGAGACAAGTGGTCATCTCCGCTTACAATTAGCTAGTGAAATCACTCGAGGAAGCATGCCGGGTCACATTCTCCTTCTGTTCTGTGTTAACGACGTCTTCAGCGTCGATCCCCATGGCACACCCTTCTTAGTTGCAGACAGTATGATAATTGCTCACGCATTCCCCCGTTACTAAAACTTTGCCTTTAACCGTCTCTAGGTTGCCGTGGACTAGCTGACAAACTGGCATAGCCTTCACTTCCGGCAGGTCATAAATAACCTAACAAGGCTGCGTCCTCTCTGCAGAGGTTAGTGAGAAGCCCGTCACTTTTCTCAGCTTAGTCGCCAATACTCTTGTAGCTTGAGCTTCCACGACGATGTCCAGTATTAGGTTATCCATGTGCACGGGCTCTGCCTTCCATTATTGCGCTCCTTCTGGCGTAGAGGCAAATGATCACGATTTTCAAACATTGGATCCCACAACTCAGGGAGTTTTATCCAGCATTCTCTCACCTTTACACTTAAAGTGCGGGTTAACGATCGAAAACGTCCGACACTATACCAAAAATTTGCCACCGCCGTCCTGCCTTCCCTCTCACCGCTCTTTCCTAAACCCTCAGCCTTGAACAACTGTGGCTCAAGCTACTTGAGCTAATAACTGCAATCTGCGCCACTAGTTTGATAAATTGCTTTTATAGCGCAAGCCAACTCCACACAATTTCCCGTCCTTATATAAACAGTATAAGTTCCGTGAACCTTTTTGTGTACCCTCCTGTGCTACCTCCTATTTCTTGTTTATCGCCTCCGTGGCTGAAATAACCTCTCTAAGCAGCTTCCAATTGGCATACATCATTGCAGAATTGGGGTGGTCCGAAAATAATTCCTCAGTTGTAATCCCACTACCGCCATATTTGACACTCAGCTACCCCTTACTCTGCGAGTGTGGTTCAAAACGCCTTTGTACTTATCGTGTTCTATGAAGTGAGATAAAACCCGTCTTGCCTCCTGGGCTTCCGGTGCAGTCACAAACAGTTATCCAAGTAAATCAAGACCACATGGATAGATTCATTATTACTACTACTACTACTACTACTACGCAAGTTCAAAACACACACGACTTTGCGGTGTATTGTCAGCTGTCAAGATGTGTTAGTCTTGCGCGGCATCGGTCACTGGGGCGCCCAGCCCAGTTTTCTTCTGCCTTCTTCAATCGCCTTGAGGCCCACACGTAACCAGTGCTGATTCATTGACCTGTATCGAACCACGGTCCCCGGCCTGTGTGATTTGTTTGTGCTGTAATGATGGCCTGTATTTTCCACCGATTAGTTAAAGTGTACGACAACTTGCGTCTTCAAACAATCCCCAAGACCAAAACAAGACTTCTAGATAGTTCCCCATCTTGAAGAGCTGTTAAAGTGCATAAGGATGATAAAGTCATGAGGCGGTTGTGTAAATTTAGCAGAAAGAATTGCCCTGATTCATCACGGTCACGGCACCAGTGGTTCATTCAACGCAGCTGCTCTGGGGTTGGCCTTCGTATTGCAGAAAACCATAAAAGAGCGAAGCTGTTATCAAATTCCTGTCGCTAGTGTAAGTCTGCCTTACATGTAAATAGCTCAGGTGAACTAAAAACAAGCGGTTTTAGTCTCCGGAGACAATTTTTTCTACAAAGCCAGCATCGCCTTCCATCGGCTGCGACTGCGCCGCACCGGAACCACGTCAACTTCGAAATATACAACACGACACGCACCTTGCATTTTTTGATGTCTTGTGCTCGTGAGACTTGAACTACCGGCTTCTCTAGACTCATTTAATTTTCAGAGTTACTTGTGCACCTCTTTTGCTCGGCATGTAACATCAGAGGAATGTCCGTTTTCTCACTCTGCTTGCTATTGTTTACAGTGACCTCCGGCTTGATGCTTGTTTTCTACTCTGACTCATGTGCCCTTTTTCTGAGTGAGGACCATTGAAACGTCTTGGTAACTGTCTGTGATAAGTTTGTTTGAACACCGCTTATATCCTAGTGCGCTCCTCTGCCTGACAGGTCTACCTCTCCCAACTGCTTAACTTGCTCTCGTGAACTAGCTACGAGCTTACGTTCGCTCGACAAGGCAACGAACAATACGTAGTTGATTATCACTCATCTTTTGCCATTAAAGTGCAGTTGGCCATCATTAAAAGACTCGTCAAAAAAGCGTTACTAAGACCAACTGGACACAAAGTTTTTCGGCCCAGGGAGAGTGAATATCGTCCAGTTACAAAAGATAGGCGGGGAGGGATCTTTATCGTACACTGGTGAGAAACGACCTAGAAAATCTCTTCCGACGGGAGCATAAAAACATCATTTCTACATTGAACACCCTGTGATACAATAAGTCAGGATACCCAAAATATATGCATCAGTCCGAGTAACGCAAGGTTCTATTAGAAGTGTAGTGTCTCGTGGTATTTCTTAGCCAGAATACGCGTGGGTGGCGCGTAAATAAACCAGAGCGCAACTATTCGTCGCCATGTTGTTTTCGCGTTCAGTGGGACGCGCTAGTGGCTCGGTTAGTTAAATTCAGGAACACTTGGAAACATTTTTCCGGACTTGCAGTAGCTCGCCCATGCACGAATAATCTCTAGACCATAAATCTGCATCCCATGGCAAGCATTTGTGACAAATTTTGGAGTTGATAATATTAAAATGTCTTTTTCTCTGGAAATGATGGTAAGACATTGGGTGTCAAAAATCGTCCACTGTTCGTATGAATGTTGGCTTGTTGAAGGGCTGAAATACCGTGAAAGAAATTGACAAGACGTTGGTCAGACAAATTAATTGACCGTTATGCCACAGAGGTTTAAACTGTGGAAATCCGCTGAATAATGTGGACATTAACCAAACCAACGGAGTGGCTTACTTAAAAAAGACGTAAGTTTTGTACTGGTAAAATATATTCAAATGTTTTATAAATATATCTTGAAAGACTGAAGAAAGTATTCACAAGTCACGGTCAAAGTCAGTACCTACACGCACATTGGTATATGATACCTAAAGCGCCATCCAGAATGGGGGATTTCGGGAACGCCGTTTATGTTCACGATTGACAAGCGCCATCCAACATTTCTAGAGCACCTTGAAGAGCCGAATGGTTCGCAGGGTCAAGCATAGCATTATCTTCATCATTTGACTTTATGCCATTTGGGTAGGTATTGTTGTATTTTGGTACGGGACGTGGGACTAGGATTGAGGGAGGGGGGATAGATTTCAGTTAAACGCAGTCTGCAAGAAGTGGGTGGCAATTATGGTTAAAGGTTAAAATGATCTGACAAACGCCTTTCAAAAAGCACAGTCAATCGCTCTAAATATCTCGATGATCTAAGGGAAGTAGAGAAGACTTTCGTGCCGCTGACGCTGAGTAGCATTCATTACCACTAAAATGAACTCTTGCTGGCATAATCCCTTAATCTTGTGCGTATGAACTCACGGTATCACAGTAAGTTCGGTAAATTTGAGGGTTTGAAGTGTTGAAGGATGCGGACGAAACCTCAAGATTTGCCAGCACCGCTTACTGCGGCATGTTAATCGGACTTCGGACTCCGAGTGCGGACTATTAACAAAAAGTAACCTCCAAAATGTTCAACAACTCAGTTTTATTGGTATACTTTTTGGAGCAGATATTACTGAGTACGTTAGTCATTACCAGAGAAGTGTAAACAATCTCTAATAAGGATGCTGAAATCAACAGTAATGCTTTTAGAGGCCTAGCTACTATATGGGAATAAGGCAGTGCGGATCAAATCCTCAAGGGCGTTCCAATACATGCTCATCACTATGTACCTCCATTTAAAGTGAGACAGTCAACAAACGAAACATCCTGAAGGTCACCGTTGGTGGGTGGTTATCCGCTTCCTTATTAGTCTGTTACCTCAAACCCGGTTAGCTTGGTCTGTACAAACATGGTTACAGAAAATGACTTCCAAGGCCGTTGTGCGCCGAAAGCTTCGAAATACCCTGGGCATTGAGGCTCAGGTTTTCTGATATTTGGAAACATCTTAGCAACTGAACAACTTCGCATAGACCAGTAGCTGCACGGCTAATAAACCGAACCCGGAATATAGCCGCGTGGCGTTCTGCAGTTAGCCGTGGTTAACTTTGATTCGGTTCTGTTAAAAGTCACAGTTAAAGGCCACTTTTTGTATCCTTTTGGGCTTAGCATAATAACTTAGCATACTAACACCTACCACCACAACAACCAACAGGCATTCCACATTACCGGTTGAAACCTCACTAACCGCTTCCTCCATAAAATAAACCCACACAGTACCCCCTCGACTGGCTCCTATATGAGGAACTGAGTGGATTTAGACAGTATATTCAACTTGATGTGCCGGGTCAAGCCCAAACAGCTATGTAAAATCAAATGATTTTGTAGCGGAAGCTGATGCCACCTACGAACATGGACCAGAACTATATGTGTATGAACGTCCTGTGCCATTGAGCTGGAGCTTTTAAGCAGACCGGCACTCAGAATGGATTCATTTGATTCACCTTTCACCAAGACGGTCGCGTTTTGGTGGAATGCAACCAGCATTCTTTTATGCATTGGTCCGAGGCAAAATACATGCCCATTAAAGCAGTGTAACTTCAAGGTCTAAAGCACCACTGATTTTTGGCTTTATCATTGCATCCAAAGAGTTTTTTAACTAGTTTACTCCAATTTTGGTGTATTTGTAGGAGCTGATTGAAGGGATATCGAAAAGAGTGCTTTGCCCGCACGCATTTTGTGAATTTCCCAGCCCCCATTGGCAGTAAGTCGGGCACGGCTGGTTGCACACTACCAAGGAACATGTTAAGTGTAGTGTCCTTCAGAATTCACAGTTTAGCAGACTCGTCCATGACATTCTTTGTATGCTTCGTTCATCCATCGCAATATGATAAAACCTCTACAGGGACACAAATATCATGTAGCGCATATTAATGTACGTATAAAACCCCACCACACGCAACAGCTATTCTTTCCGGCCTTACTCTCTCGGAACCTGGTGACTGAGAAAATATGTTCTTCAGTCTCAATGGGATGGAAGCTACAATGAGTAATAGAGGTGGGGAGATTCTGTCTGACTTAGTTAAGCTTGGCTGTCGAGATCGCGCCATCAAACTCGTTTGATCTAGTGGAAGCAACATGTTAACCATTAGCCCACAATTTTAAAATCTGAAGAGCTGGGAGAGTCAAGTGTTGCTTTTAACCTTTGGACTCCTCCAGGTGGTAAAGTTTAAGATGTTAGGATTCTTCCTGGCATCATACATTCTTGGAACCGAAAGAACATGAAAACCTTCCTTCTCACTGCACCATGAGAAATCTGCCCAAAGGGCATTTGCCGTTCTACGGATGATTCGGCGCACCTTCTCCCGTATTACTCGCATGGACTTCCAAATACTCCATGGGGCCTACGTCAGACCGCTTCTTGAATACGCCAACCAAGTTGTCTTGTCAGGACGCAAGAAGGACGTAACCCTCATTAAGCGTGTCCAGCGAGCTGCTACGGAAATGGTTACCGGTCTTAAACCCGTGGACTGCGAAACGTGTCTCGCGGTGCTTGACTTCTTCCCCCTGGAGTATCGTCGACTCCGAGAAGACCCAATACTTACTTATGCCCTGTTTGAACAAGGTTTGGTCAACAGGATTTCACCGTTGGTCCAGCTAACACACGGCGGGGACATGGTGAGAAAATTTTCAAGCTCAGAGCGCACACGTTTATTAGGCAAAACGCTTTATCGTTTCGAGTAGTTGTTGCGTGGAATGACCTTCCTCTGACGGTTGTCCACGCCACATCTAGTACCCGGCTCAGAGCACTGTTAGACGCTTGTTTATGCAAATCCTTATGCTGGCAAAATTACCGCCCCCGTGCTGAGAACCCAGATGTTATTAATATCCGGCTATCTGAAAGGTAAAGAAGCAGCACCCAGTTGGCTACCCTTAAAACTTACTTTGATACTTGTGTCCAACCGCCCTGGAATGAGGCCAACTTTGCAGCAAAAACTCTTGGATGGCATAGAACATGTATCTCATCCACGAAGAAGAGTTACCACATCCGAAAAATATCCACTGGATTATGTTAAGCTGATAATGAGGTAATGTGAGGCAACTCTCACTTGTGAAGCATTAAAGGCCTGAATTAAAAAACAGCAACAACAACAGATCGAAACTCCCAACAAGCGGATTTTATTGGACGCTATTGCCGACGAACGTACGCAGTGTTATGAAAAGAAAACGTCTGGTACAAAAGCCCATCTAGTTTAGGTCCTGTAACAAAGACTGTCCAAAATACTCGGAAGTAATCTGCATAGCGAAGCGTTCAGCCAGTTTAAAAATAAATCCACTAATCAGATGAATGCCGTGAATTTCCCTGCAGCAGGCGGCAAAGAGACTTTTTTCATTATTATGTAGCCATTAAATGAAATACCTTACACAGATGGTACTCAAGAACGCCAGACATTCTTAATGGATAAAAATATAGTACGAGCATCTCGAGTAGATGACGATGCTCATAACTTACTCATTTGGTTTGGTGTACGCTTATCAGTTATACACAACTGAGGCGTTAACTTTTTCATAGGCAGGAGAGCTTCCGAACCATTTGGATGCGACGTTTTTCTGTAGACCTTGGTTGGGGAAGGTGCTCGCGACACAGCTGGATTCTTTCCTCCTATGAGGGGGGTATCGCTAACCGGAATATTTGACGATACCATCCAGGCGGGATCAAACACTCGCAAAGGACCCCCGGGCTTAGCACCCCTGATGGTAAGTTCCGTGATGCTTAGCCTGTTTGGCTTTGTAACAGAAATTCTGTTTGATCCTTGTTCACGATTCATATTTTCTCTATGGAGGGGCGCAAGAGGTGGTCGAATAGACACAGTCTTATGCTGCTTCGCTTGTCCAAGAAATTTTCTTTCGTTCTGTAAATAAGGATTACGGGGATGCCGCAGAGCAAAAAATGAGTAACACAACGTTCAAAACGGATATACGAAAGGTTGGAATACAAAAGAATGCATTACTGTGCGTTTCGAAAAAAGTGACAAAAATTCGGTGGTGGAAATTGTTCTTACACAACTAGGAAACAGAGGAAAAAAGTGGAAGCTAGATGCTGTTCTCTACACGACTACCCCGAGATCTTTATTGGGAAACAGAAGAGTGAATACGGATATTAAACACAGTACGACACTTCCAAGCGAATAGAGGAGGAGGAAAAACTTTTGGCAATAGAGTATCATAATCATCATAGACAGCATCAGTGTTCAACACTGATTCCTCGCTGCGGCACAACCATGATTTATTTGAAAACCTTAATGCAAAGAAAATAAAAGTAGACAGAAAAGGGACTTAGCGCTAGCTTACTATGCTTATTCCGAGATGCCTTTACCTCTACATATTCATTCGGGCAATCCGGATAGAAACTGACAACAAGAAAGCCATTGACATCGGCTAGCAGCCATATCTTCCATCGTCTCCAACCAGGCGCGGTGGGGATGACGCAGTCCCCATCCTAGAAGGCGAGTCACACCAACATCACCCAGATCTTTCACAATCCTTTTATACTACTTTGGCAGGTAAAGGGTTGGCCACCTCTCTGGTTCTGTCACTCTTAACTGGGCACGGGAAACAGCACTCCATTCGGCAAACGATGGTT
>SJOL01003249.1:318937-354105 GCA_004794785.1 Opisthorchis felineus | reverse complement strand
CCTAAAACCGCAGTTTCAAGGAAGAACTTACTCCGGGTAAAAAAGGTAGCGAATGAACTGTCCCAGTCCTGGTGTGTGCTACTCCCAGAAAGGATAATGGCACGGCCTATTAATTTACATGCACTGTTTATTACGAGGTGTTATCCCTTATAAACTGTCGATCAGACAACCATAGGCAGTTCTTTTTACCATTTCAAGGTATATAAAACTCTGTTGAAAAAATTTCATTGCAGTTCCCGTGGTAATTGGCTTGGCATATCTGTCTCATGAAAAGAAAGAGATCACTCCGAATGGGAATGTGCCCATTAATTAAACGGGACCCAGATAACCCTCTAGAGAAGTCTATAAACTTTAAAAGGATTTTAAAAAAAGTGAAAAACTTTAAAAGAACTTTACGGCTTCAAAAAATTCAAACGAATGTTTAAAACCACATAACACGACCAGATTTAGTGCCGCTATTTGTAACACCCTGTCATCATATAACTTTGATACGGTATCGGCAGGCGAATACGTGACTTGCACGTGGTTGTTATGTGATGTGGTTGTTATGTGTGTCATCCTAGATCGAATCGGCTGACTAACTGAAACAAAGTCGAAATATCTTCTATTTCTATTGACATTCAATACATGCAGAGCAATTCCATGTGGAATTGCGTGTGTAAACATACAATGCTTACCACTGACGCGCTGTCCGCAATTTCGGACAATCGACTTGGTCTTATATAGACCTCACGTTCCAATGAACGATGTGGTGCAGAAGACTGTTTGGCTGTGCCGGTTCCAAAGTTACTCAATATCCCCTGAAGTGATGGTCTGCGTTGTGCCGGTTTAATCATGTCGTTGGTGAAATGTTTTGGATTTAGGTTTAAGTCGTTGTTGAAAATTTCTGGAGTGGTGATAGTCACAGGATTGAATTGTGAACCCAGTTCGTAACCGACGACCTCAAATTTGACCCTACGGCCTTTGGATTTTGATCCTTTGGCTTCTGAAATAGATTTACGTAACTCAGTTAGCCCGGCAGTTGAATCCTTTACGACACAAGGGTGCATGTCATGAGTGTCCGTCAACAAGGCCTTTGTATCCCATGGGGAACTTGTATGGGCGTGAGCTGTATCTTCAACCCAACTGTTTCGGGCGGAACGTTTTTCCGACTCTGCCTTTGAACTGACCTCTGGTTCGAATGTAGACGATTGCACTCTGACGTCATCCATACTGGAGGCGTACATATTCAACCTATTGCATGCACTCGGTTGGTTCAAGTACCTCCTTCCAGTAGTGTGAATATTTTTGCGTTTTGAGACTGAATCGGTATTCACGTAAATTGAATGCTCCGGGCTAAGGTTACGTAGATCTAGGTTTCCAGGAAGAACGTCATGAAAGTATTTGTGATTTAGTGCGTCGGAGGCCGTAATTCGTCGAGCACCCAGCAGATGAAGACATTGTGTCAACAGATCAAGGCCGTTCGTATCCAGACAAGTAACTCGACCGCGAAGCACATCTCGCATATGATCAGTGAACTCTTGGAATCCTGTTTCATTATCAGTTGATTTACCAGAAGACACTGAGAAAAATCTTCCTGTGGAACTGGAGTCAGGAGAATCTGATAATACTGTTGTTCGGAATTTTTCATTTTGCCGTAATCCGGGCCAGTACGTTTCTGGAGGGATACCTAGAGATACAGGAACGGGGGATTCAAACATCAGTATTTCCGTCAAAGATTCAGATCTAATGCGTGAAGTGGCAAAAAAACTAAAGTTGTGAGTAAAATACGCCAAGATCTTAATATGTGCAATACGGAGAACTTAAAATTTAATTACTATGGATATTTTTCCTGATCTCTCGGGTATCCTGAAGGCTTGGAACACGTTTTGACCAAGCTTCACTTTCTGATATAAACATCTGTTTTTCCTAACCCAGGAATCTGCAATCTTTTCATGTCGGTTTTCTTTTCGTCTATCCGTGTTCGTTCCCTTTCAAACAAGTAGTTTGTGAATAATTAAACTTGTTGAAATTGTGTTACAACATGACCTTACCATCTCCCAATCTAGGAGCCATTCTCGAAGCAATAGGTGCGATCTATCTGACTGCGACTTGATCCTTGCCTTTGTTTTACGAAACCGAAAAAAAGGTTGTCTGAAATATTTTGTATTCGGCGCACAGTGGACGACGAAAACTTTGCGGTCTGGGCCTGGCAGTAATGCGCTGAATGTTGCACTTCAGACTTCATAGGGCCCATAATGATGATACTCATTACTTGACTGATTATATCCAAATGATTCACTTATATCATCGGTTTCCTCATGGAAAACAGAGTATGCGGAATGAACCGATAAAAGTGACAAATGGCTGGGACATGCTTTGGATTGGTCGTCGTTATTTTAACTTCTTTTAGGCATATTTGATGAGCGGTATCGATGTCAGTGATGATGATATTACTTGGGAACAATCGCCCGCAGACTAAGCTTTTCGTTATGAGCAAAACCCATACACAGTAAGACAAATCTGAATTCACGCTTACATCACTCTCGTCCCTTTGTCCTAGCGCAATTATTCTGGTGAATCCACACCAAAGGGGGAAGCACGTGCGCTAGTGGAGTAGTGGTAACACGCTTGCCTCGTATGTAAAATATCCGGAGTTTGAACCTCAGCACGGCCAAGGATATGTACTACTGATGAGATTTTAATTAGAGCAAAACTAGTGACAACCTTTGCTGTGGATTTTGTAGGATAGTAGCTCCAGGACAGAAGGAGGATTTGTTCAAATGAGAGTGATGGGGGGCACGAGTTCTACAAATCTCACAATTACCTACAATAAAGTTGAATGTTGATCAACATGTTGTGAACAGCGAAAGCCATAGGAAAATATAGGAATGGCCAAAGGATTGAGGAAGGTATTAAATCTGCCAGAACACGATCAACTACTTAGAGCTCCTAGTGGCTTTGAATCACCCAGAAAAATATCTTCTCAAGATTCTGGTGGAGTCTGAGGATGACAATATTAACTTTTAATTCCAAACATAAAAGAAACGACGCAAAGCCTCATTTGAAATAGCTACATTCGCATCAAAAACCTTAAAGTGTGTAGAAGGATGATTTGAAGAGACGGCTGAAAAACCATGTACAATGATCTGTAGAACGATCGAATGATCGAAGTGTAAAGATAGATGGTTCAGTTTGATCATCAGTTTCACTGAACCAATAGGTATTACTTTGGAAGCAACGTATGATAAGCGAGTGGAATTTCAATAGGATGAGTAAATACGGTTGTTAGGTCACCGGATGATAGGCAACCGTTGGACTGTCTCATTAGAATGCTGTTTGTACCTAATCCTACCACAAACCTGTGCGTGCTAGTGAAGTTCACCATGCACCAATGGCAAAAGAGTTGGGAGACGGTAAGGTGCCAGCGACGTTGGACATGTTTCGGTACGGTGAGGTTTCGAGATACTAAATCACAGAAATCGCCCTATTGCTATCACAAATGGGGGACCGGCTTGCTTTATCCGAAAAATGTCGTGAGTCATAACAGGATTTTTACATCTCCGTTTGAATAACAGCAACACCTTGTGAGCTTGCCCTTTCCGGGATGTAGACGTTCCTACATCTTGCAGTGCGAGGCTTTTCTCTATTCTATTCTATTCTAGGGTAAAATATTTCAACAACGAAAAGCTACCGGTTGTGACGAATTTGGTTTCTTGCGATTTCGTTGCAAATATTCTACTGCATAAGTGACAAAAAGTGCCTTACAGTTGTGGGGGTATGGATAGGCATGATTTAACACTTGCGGATAGTCTCGTGTGGAAGGAATACCACGGGGTAATCACTAGAAGGAGGAGAAACGTAAGCAAAACAAAAGGCGTCAATCAACGCATAGCATGCCTTTTCAACCTATCCTTCTTCCTAAGAAGTCCCAAAAAGCAGAAAAGCTTGCTCTGCCAGTTCGCATACGTTGTTAACCTTCTGTCAACCTATGGTAGAGACGAAGACCGTAAACGAAGGTGACTCCTGACAAGGCTTATTTTCTCCCGAGTCTTGGGAACAGGCTTACCTTTGATTTGGTTTGATCTAATTTCATCGAACACAGTCTGAGTTAAAAGTTGACGCATACCAGAACCGCGTGTATTTCCGCAAGTGAAACTCAGTCACGCTGTTTGTGATGCAACCCACATTTACAATACGCTTTTTGTTCGCTTATAGGCCTTCTACATTTGTAATTATCGAACCCATTTTTTCCAATGGATTTTAGAGAATCCTTTCGCTCTGTTTATTGTGTCATATTACTCCATCGCGCGGTGAATAAAAACAAATTTGGCGGAAAATTCACTGTATATTAAATGGATTCATGTACGGAGTAGACGTAAAATATCCATCCATTATGGACACAAGAGTTTAATATCTGGCGCCAAACTAGATTGGGTAAAAAGTCCATTATTCCGGAAATCCCTTCTCAAGACTTATTCCGGTCATACTGTCAAGAATGAGGCCAGCTGTCCACAGAAATGTCTCGACCTTTATAAAACCGAAAGTGATTTCAGAGCCAACTAAATGCTCTCTTGTTTTGCTTATCCATGCATTTCTTGCCAAGTTTACCTCTTTGGTCTTGTGCAATAGTGCAGCTTCAATATTGGCTGATCAGTTTCTCGTGATCTGGACGGGCGCTTTGTTGCCAAAATTAACGTAGGCTGCCTTGGTTAGTGGGATTGTCTCCGAGGTTTGTTCGCAGACGTTCTTTCTCTGGAGACAGTCGATTATCAGGCCGTTAAGCTCAACTTCCTTTATTGGTTTGCAGTGCTGCTAAACCAAGCAACCTATTTTTCGATAGATTACTACCGGAATGATTTGAACGATTTTTACAGCGTCCTGTTTTGTGAGCATGCGGCAAGGTAAACCGCAACGCTGCACGCCATCAAAGCTTGTTAATGTGTGGAAATCAAGCTTTTGTAGTGACAGATAGCATTGAAACATGGTATAGTAGTAGTATAGTGGTATAGTATAGTATTCGGGGAATCGTAATATCTATTACAGCGATTTTACATGAAAAGCACAGGAGTAAAATTCTGACCAAAACCATAAAGGAGTGTGAAAGTTTGCCAGATTTTGACCTCTTTTTTCCAGGGGTCGGAAACATTTGTGTTCGCCGCAGTGTGAATAAAGATATTCTCTGTCTTACTCACATCGTTGACGGATGGTCTTTAGCGGGCGTGTACCGGGACGAGGTTCAAAAATGTACCGATTCAGCCGTTCACTGTTTTGTGACAGTTGCAGATACTCAGTCGTTTACGTCAGCATGAATGGGAGCATATTGTATTTTAATTTTTTCGGCCTATTTGGTGTCCTTCTAGAGCTCCAAACTTCACAGGTGATTGCCCGCACAAAGTACATTAAACAGCATCTTACGATCAGATATTGGAATAGATGTTGTCACTTGCTGAACATACTGAAGGAACGTCAGAGCGACAGACAGTGCCAAAATTGTATTGACGGACTGTTTTTGGTTGTACTCACCCAGCTTTTTAAAAATCACAAATATTTGGTTTTCCTTGGAGTCACCAGGAAATGGAGTTCGTCCAGTGACCATTTCGTAGAAAATACAACCGGCGCCCCATATGTCAATGTGTCCGGAGTAGTTCCGATCTCCGAGAAGAACGTCTGGTGGCCGATACCTGATAATTCAGGACAGAGGTGCGAAAAGAAATAACCAACAATGAGTGCTAATAGCTGGGGGAAAAGCAATCATTTCAGGTGAAGTATTCCAAATAAGTATTGCAAAAATTTTCACTGTGACTGGAGCCAAAGGATGCTGTGTTTTCTGACTGATGAGGACTTCAATTTACTTTTCTTGCTATCCTGTTCAATCTGATGAACTAAATCATCTTACGTAACCCACATAGACACCGAGCTTATCAAAAGCCCGGATGCTGGACGGTGTTCAACTTCCTTATCTAAAGATCCATAAAGTTACTAAGCACATCTATATTAAGTTTGGGAACCGTGCATTTCATTGCAGAGGGCTTCACCCACAAGGATATCCACCGGTAAAAACTGACGTTACTGGGGTTGGTTATAAGGTGAACATGTGCTATCGTGGAAAAGAACCACAGTTCTAAACGCAGGACAATCAGTAGTGTCTGGATGTTTAATCGTACTAGACTGGGGTGACCTGAACTTGCCGCGTATTATCGTATCACGATAAGACGTTAGAATACTAACGAAACGACCACCTTGGATACGGAGGAAATAGTGCTTCGCAGCCATCAATAACTAGTTCTCGTTTCTACCCAATGCTGGAACTAAACTGATGGACGCAATGCTCCGCTTCATAGAAAATTACTCAGCTGGACCATGCGAGTTGTTTTTGTGCCATCTGACATTATATGTGATCTACTGAACCAAATTGTGGAGTTTGAGTATAACGCACATAAGGTCTGTCATTCACGTTTCCTACTCAAAGGAAACCCTACAAGCACAATCTCCTAGTGCTGCAGGTTATTTATAATACATTGATATGGACACTTTTGTGAGTTCAATTCAGGCTTAAAATTAAAGAAACATTTTTGACATGAGGCTTCGTTTCGTAGTCCAAAGTCCAGTCTAGTTTACTAGCTAGAAACCACATACAAAAGATACGTTTGTTCCAGCTTCTACAGTTTTAGTCACCAGAGATTAGGGGAGCAGGGTAGATGTAGCCAGGCAATAGAGACAGTGGAGTGATCAATTAATGGATTTTTAAGCATTTCAATTGGCTAAAAGGACGGAAAACTAAACAGCTACGCATTGAAAGTGAGAACTCGGATGCAGCAGTCCACACGAATGAGCCGTGTCTGCCAGTAGCTTTAACCAGCGATGATTTTGCTGGTTGTAATTTTCATACGTGGTTGCAGGGTCATACACTGTCCACACTTCGGTCGCTTTTACACAGCATAGGACTGGGTGAAAGGGGCTCTGCAGGGTAGACAGCCCTCTGCAGTTAAAAGTGTATGTCCTAACCACCGTAACTCATAAAGTGATGGTGGCCCGTCGACCACAGGAGAGTTGCTTCTTACTAAAACCATCTACAAGACTGCCAGTCCGAAGTTTTCGCCAGACGCGGTCAAAGGTTTGGAGGCATTGGTGGTCAGTAACTGAGGGTCACCTGACATTCTCTGTGCATAGTTTTCGTTTTTGATCCTCAAAGCAGTATGGATAGCACCGTCACAGTGTTTGTTCTGACTATGGCGGACAAAGTGTCGGTGCCACAAATATTGGAGGACGGCAAAAAAATGCCCTAATGTTTTAGGTTCAAGCAATGATCTCGTCCGCGGGTACCTGTATAACTCCTATATGACTCAGTTGGATGGACCAACTGGACTGCAAGCATGAGATTAGTGTTTGATCCCATCGGTTCTTGTAGCACGAGTTTACAATTTGCAGGTATGAAGCGCAAGCCAAACCGTGCGACAGAATTACTCATCATTAGTTAGTTAGTTATCATTTAGTTATCATTTAGTTACCATTTATCATTTATAAAGACCTGTCTAAGATCTACACCAAGAGAGCAATAGAATCTGTGTATGCAGTGTCAGTGAGTGAACCCCTCACCAATATTTTCGATCCTCGTAGTTGTGGAGGCAGACAGACAGGTTTCAAGCGGCACATCGATAACAAATTTGAAGAGGAATAGTCTTACAACACAATAGCTAAACGCTACTCCAAACAAATTTTACCTTAAGGGATCAGCTTACTAACAGGTTAGAGTACAGTCTTTTTCTAGGTGCGGTACTCAATTTAGCTCTCCGTTCAGTTGATCTGCTACTGACCCATCCACTAGTTCAGATAGAGCACAGTAGAAGAGAGGTAGGGGAAGTTAAAGAACAGGAACATTCACAAAGACGTCCACAAAAAAATATGGACACTCATAGAAAAAATGCTGTTCGCTAGTCACGAAGTAGACACAAGACGGTAAAGAACGAGGCGTTGCATTACAAAAGGCTGTTTGGTCTCAACAAATACCTTTTTCTTGAGAGTCAACTGCATCTCAAACATGAGTAGGTAAGTGTAGCTGAATGCGATTATTTCAGCCAATCTTCGTGGGTGAGGTGTACTGTCTGGAATAGAATACACTGTTTGTTACTTACCACAGAGTAGCCACCTCGTTCGAATATGTCTTCGTGGGAATGGATTTTGCCCTCGCCAGTCCTAGTGGAATTGGTATAGAGGTACTGATTACAGGTGGTCACAAAATGTAAACTTATTACAGTCAAGCCAAAAGAAGCCGACTACCATTTTGAACCCTTTTTTAAGTTAAGGTGTCCAGTCTGGTTACAGTAATTACTCCTGAACGGGAGGAAATCCCAGCAGCGTTCACCGTTAGCAGGAAATTAGCCCGAGATTTCTAAAAGATGGCAGCTCCCAGGACTAGTCAAATACCTTCTTAATCTTGGGCTATCCTATCAGGGATATTATCACCGTTAGCATGGAAATATTTGGCTGTTTCAGGTTGCCGGCACGCTGTAGTCAACTATCCGTGCAAACTACCTACTGAATGGCTTAAACACATGGGGCGTCGCTCAATGATTGCCGGCGACAGTTTGTTCACCTGTGCTGACTTTTAAGCAAGTGCTTTGATTCCCACTTCATGCAATTACTTCTGTTAGTGTTGAGCGGTCTGTCCTGTTTTACAGCTTGATTCAGCGTTGAATGGTGGTGAAAGCGTGTTGCGCAACGGCAATTACACTTCAAGGTTGAGTGTGATTCACGTGACCTAACTTAAAATCCGCATGAGGCAAAAAATATGGGGCGCATCAAAACTCACGGAAATAAAGCAACTAACGAGCTGTTAGTAAGATCAATCTCAGAGAAAGCAGAGGAGAAACTCAAATGTATGTCACCACTATGGATACAAAATAGCAATAGCTATTTTTTCTATGGATGATTCTACCCACTACAAAAAACGTTCACATATCACCAAACTCTAAAGCCATTTCTAAAGCTGTTTCATGAATGATTTCAAAAGAAGGTGAGAGAAAAGCGGATCAGTTTTTCCGGTCGGGTTACCTCGACTAGCCACAATATGTTCACAGATTGTCGCATTTAACTTTCTCACGTTAGGACACCGGAGCATTTTCCAAAGGATGATTGGACAAAACTACTAACACGAATCCATGGAAATCCTAAAATCACTCGATTCGTATCTGCAGAATAATTGATGTCCAGTTAAGATGTCTTGGTCCTTGTTCAAACTCTGGCACGAAACCCGAAAACCTCTACACATCAACCTGGCATAACCTATCTATCTCAGAAGTTTTATCAAGGCATCCTTTAAAGAATGCCGGGACATCTTAACACGGTTGCGCTGGTAGGTGATTTACCGGCGGGATCTAAGTACTCTTTATTTCCCATGGATCTTTTGTTCTGTAAGTGAAGCCGATTTGTGCTGAACGGCTAAGGCGCATTGTACAATTGTCTCATCCTTATTAGGAATCATCGCCAGGGGGCTTCTTACGAGACTCCGGCGACCTCCCTGCGAGTAGTTTCGACACCTAAAGGTCACCAAATAATGGTCAGCAGTGTGAGTAGCTGTCATGTAGGCAGGACATAGTTCCACTCATCCTTCAGTCACTGAAGCCACATCACCTAGTCACGGTATGATTGACTGGCTGTTCGACTAATGACTTCTCAGATGGAAGTTTCACTCAGCACGTCAACTTATTCCTCCGCTGAGCTACTTTTTTCCAACAAAATTGCACGCATTTTTGAAGGTTATATTTAATGGTTGAATAGATGTAGGTTAATCAGTGCTTTTCGTTTGAGGACCTATTTCGTCAACAGCCTTCGCATACACGATAGTTGGGCGATCTAACAACAATGCGTAATACACGTCATTAAGAATCCGTGCATTCAACACAATAAGGTATGATTCATCATGATAGATGTTCTCACAGGAGTTTCGTAACCTGGCCTTCCTGCCACCATACAAACTCAATATTCATTATACGATCAATACCCTAATTTCTGGGATCTGCATAACCTTAGGCTACATTTTTACTGCGAATAAAAAGTCTACTCAACTATGGCTACTTTCCAGATAAGTTGGATGACCATTTTGTCGAATCGGACCTGAATTTATCACGAAAGAACGTAGAGGTACACGTGGCTACCAAACTTGCAAACATACGAGAAAACTAGCCAGTCCTACCCGTTTCACTCACAGTATCGTTTTCTTCAACTTAATTAATTTACTCCAAAACTCATGTCTGTATTTTAGGGATCATCTGGTGTTTCAAAAGCCAAAGATGTTCGAAATTCGTCAAAGAAACTATTATTGAAGTTTGTCACCTGTTTCGGAAAAGCCAAACCGGAAAAACAATAATTCTACCCCAAATGAAATGAAATAACAAATGAATTTTAATGAGTACGCAGGTCATGCACGAGTGTCATTGTTAAATTCAGAACATTGATATTTACGTAACCTCTTGTGGTCAATAACTACTAAGGGTTTACAAAAGTGAAGGCAAACGATACTTCCAGGCAAGATAAGGATAGCGATGAGTCTGTGAGAAAAAGTGCGACAACTGTTTACGCCATAGTCGACTGGTTTAAGTGGCTAGCCGGTCAAGTGGGCTGACCGCCGGAGTATCAATGCGCGTGCCAGCAATTTCGGAGTGCACAGGTTTGGGTTATGTGGATGAATCCCAGTCGCCTAAACTGTGGCAGAAAACGATATAGGCCATATATTGGCAGGCAGCCGGGAGCTTGTCACGGTTGTCCAAAAGAAGCTAGAATAAGCCATGCGTATACTATCGGCCAACTGAACGACCACTGATCCTGCAGTTACATTCCTTGATTGTCTGTCTTGTAGCGCGCCTTGTGTATTCTGCTGTTGTAAGCAGGAGCATTGAGCCTGGACAAGCAGCTTGCTTCTGAGATGTACGGGAACCAGCTGAGTACCTGTAAACTATACTTTGAGTGAAGCAGTGGGAGAGGTTTACCGGCATGTGTGATGTAGGGGCAAACAGTTTGCGGCTAGACTATCTCTGGAAGGGAGATTAGTGAAAATGGATTTTCTTTCAACCGTGACCGGTTTGTTTTTCTCAACAACATCTGTTATTGAAGTGAACTTGTTCAGATAACCATTTTCACGAAGCTTTTGCAAGCCAGAGAGTGCAGTTTGATATCATAGCAGATTTCTATTGTTCTATCGATAAAACGTCACAGTAAATAACGTTTACGATTCAGTAAGACAAAGCTGTTGAAGGTGGTGTACTGTCCACTCCAAGTTTTTTCCCGGTAAACGGAAAAAAACTGGCAGTAGAAAGAGCCATTATCTTCTTCCTTGGATGTAAATTAAATCATTGGACTTGCTTGAGCGAAATCCTTTGAAAACTCTAGTAGCTGTGTGCGAATATATCGTGCACACATCGTTGCTAGAAATACACCTTTAATAAAATTGAATAGAACAGATGGTTCCCAAGATGTCTCTCACAAGAACATCAACGAGGAGTGGGCCCAGCGGAGCTCCTATTGCCTATTCACATTTTTCCCGGCTTGAACCCCGTCCAACATAGCAAATTGAGCTAAAAAAAAACGAAAAACCACGTCTTACCAAAGTCTGCTAACTTTAATTCACGGTTTTTAGTGATTAGCAGATTTTGAGGTTTCAGGTCCCGGTGGAGTATGCGGCGTTCGTGACAAAACGCCAGTGCGCGGAAGATTTGGCACATGAACGACTTGACTGTATCCATAGGAAGTCGGTTCTTATGCGATGCCATATAATTCCGCAGGTCCTGTTCCTGACATAGAAGAAGGGGTAACAATATTTTCATAAGTACGCAGTGAACAGGGGACGGTAAGAAGTAATAAAAGGTATGCAGTTTGGTTGAAATATCCCTGCTGGTTTCACGTGAAAAGACGTTTTAGATATCCATTACTTAGTGGGGCTACTTCAATATTTCTCTTTTGGACATTCATTATTGTGCTCAAAACACGTTGCGGACGATTTAAATTTAGAAAACAAGTAAAGTAATTCATCGGCCCAAAATCGAATTCTTCTATAGAGCACATTTAACCTCATAGCCCCAAAAATTGCTCTACGCAGCCGCAACCTACACACATAAAAAGAAAATATATCAAGGTTACAATACTTATTTCGAAATAAAACGCGCCATCACTGCAATGAATCTGACGTCTTTTTGTTTTTACCCATTAAAGATACTTAATTTGCGTATCACTTATCACAAAGGGGACATTTGGTGGACTAAGAGTCGAAAACAGTAGCGAAACCGGAATGAATCATTGCTGTTTCGTATGTTGCATCTGATGCAATGGATTTTCACTTTCCTACTTTGACGGTTTTACTCCCTCACAACGAAGTAATGATCAGTTGGTTTGAATAAACATACGCAGTTGGTACTGACTTCCATCATTAGTTATGACCGTATAGAGCGCAATCCTCATGAAAGATCCCGAGGATTGCCTGTGGACGAGGTGCCTATTCGAAAGCACCCGTCTAGTACTATCCCTCATGTGTGGGTTCGGACTCAGAAATGTACAGATCTACTTACAATTGACGAAAATCCTTTTGATATTTGCCTATGGATCGATTACAAAACCCCCTTGTTGTCCACGAGATTTCAACTTCGTAGGCTGTGTTAGATGTTGATAAAATCATTGGAAGAGATTCACAGGATGGTAGAGATGCTTCTGAACGTGCTGTGACCGGCGAGACTAATGGTCCATATGATTCTCAAGTGGTAGTTTCGAAAAGAGCGTGTAAAAAATGCCAGTTTGCTATTGGTTTATCCGTCAAACTTGGCAAATGAATTGCGAATAAACAAGGAAGCAAGCAGCACATTTGAGTTGCCCATATTCTGTAACATCGCAACCATCAATTTTTTGTTGACGTACGCCTTTTGGGCCAAAGTTCGATAGTGATCGTTTGTCCAGTTACCGAGAGTTCTCACCTGCTTCAGCGTTCCCGATATTTCACCGTATATGTCCTGCACTCTGATTACAAACAAATGGCTATCAAGTCAGTGAACCGTGAGAAAGCGACATTTACGTTTGGGGTCACACAAGACTAGTTGAGGAGATTGCCGACTGGCTTGTCGGACGCCCTAATTTCGTTTAGTGAATCATAGAATATTAATTATGCAGACGATGTTGTCGTCTGTATTAAGTGAACATCTTTCAGGAGCAAAGGAATTTTATGGTTGGTCATTTTACAAAACCTAAACCTCTTTTTGTAACTCGTGAAAAATTCCTTTTACATCACGAAGAGAGTCTATTTTGGAGGAGTGCTACAAGACAGAAGTTTTGGAACTCGAACTTTAGAATCAATAGGGTTTGACAGCCCTTTAATTTTAATTCTTTCACCAGCCTGCTTCTCCAGGTGAACCAGAAACTCTCCATCTTGATAGAATCCTCATTCTAAATGGTTTGTTTCCCCTCTGAGATGACCAAGAAACATCTTTTTTTCGGTGTGCGCGTGGTATAAAATGAAATGCTTTCACACACTCATCATTCTTATTGCCTATGCACAAGGTTTGGGTAGAACATCTCATCTCTATTGGTGACACGCTTGGTCCTATATCGATTGGGCATAACTGGCAATTCCGGTTTGCCCTAACCTGCGTGGACGGGTTGTTTTCGAACTCAAATGAAAAGACTAATGGAAGGATTACTTGTAGGTAAAGTGTTGGTTTGCTTGGCCACATTCGTCTCTGTAATGGCTTTCACCTACGTTGAGATTCAATTTATCGTTAGGTGGTCTGCCTTCTTCCAAATCTATTCGATTTGTGCTAGTTCCCAATTCACGTCCGGTTGCACATGGGGATGCCGCAAATCTTGCATGTCAGAACCCCGACAACCAACCGGTTACTGGCTTTCCCTTAAAGTCAACTGGTTTCGAGGATTGCAGGCACCATTGCCGAGCTGTTCAGAAGACAGCCACTGACGTTGAAGTCTATGCACGTCAGACAGTGAGCGGTTTAACAAACCATGCACGCTAGCCTAATAGATCTCTGTGCGACCTCTTGCTAAAATCCTATTCGTCTTAAAAACCATTCTGGTGGGACAAAGATTCGAACTCTACGACCAAGGCTTCTTTTTGGCTATAGCTTTATCCGACTTTCTAGGGTCTCAGTCAGCCACTTGTGAGGCACTGTTTGTTCGGTTGTTCAGTGGGGTCCTCAAATCCATTGACTTGAATTAGTTCCTCTACACCCGCACTGACTTCGCAACATACTAGAAACTTCCGTGGAAGGTCTGAATAAATTGGCTCTGAGAGGCTGAGGCCCTAGGGTTTTCCTTTCCATTGGGATCGTATCGCTGCCAAACAAAAACGTCCATGGAATCCAGTGAAACCCAAAATTCACCGACCACAAGCGAGCCGAATACAAAAGTATTAATTTGCATGTGGCATCAGAAACATGATGCGGTTAGCTATCTTTCCGAGCGTCATTAACAAGTAAATCTAGGTAAGTAAATCGGTAAATGGCTGGTTCGTGTGGATTTTTAAACCACAACAGACGTCACATCATAAGCTGAAAAGGAATATTTAGCTCCTAACTGGAATTTGGTTGGTTAAAGTCAATCTGGAGGTCAGTGAGACAAACAGCAGTAACTGTGCAGCAGAAACAAACACAACAGTCTTCTGCTAAAATAACGGCAGACATTTAGTATGCATAAATCTCGGTCAAAGTAGTTTTGTCTAAGCTGTTTACTCCCAAGAGAAGAAACCTTGAGTGTGATATCCAGCATCCCTGGTTTTCAATAATACATGCATAAAGGAGTTGGAACAGATAGTTTTGGGTGGATCTGAGAGTTCTCCGAGTATTTAGAGTAATTAGACACTATGCATTTTGCACGTTCGTTGTGAGAAGATATGATGAGAGAAGCAATTTCTAACAAAGTCATGTTACCTCGAATCCTCAGTTTAAATTCAAATTAGTCGAGAGTTCAATTGGGGCACATTGCATTAGCTGGCCTGTATGAAACACGAGATATTTAACAGAAGCCAACAGACACCGGAGCTGTTCATCCGTCCATCTTAAGGCAGAAGCGATTGGTCGGTTAGATTGCTGTTCACGGCAATATTCGATCGAACAGCTGCGCAAAGTGAGTCCCTGAAGTGACTAGCGTAAGGTGGATATTCAGTGACTTTGGTCGGGGGTGACTAATGGCGATAAAAGCTTATTTTGTTTGAAGTTTTGTTTCTGAGCCGACAATTTTGCGTATTACTGGGATGGAGGCTGGCAGTCAAACTGAATGAACCAGCTAGGAGTTATCACCTTGCACATCGAAATGGTAGTCCACCTTTTTCGGCAGCCCACGACCGGTTTCGCCCTTTTTGGGGCTCATCAGGCAGGCGCAGTCCCCGAGTTTTCGTCAACCTTATGTTCTACTTGAACCCAAATTGTACTGTTTCCAAGAAATATACTCATTTGCAAATCAATTTGGTTTTGCAAGAGACTCACCTGGAACCCAGCTGAATCTCTCGTTTGTGATGTAGAACATAAGGTTGACGAAAACTCGGGGACTGCGCCTGCCTGATGAGCCCCAAAAAGGGCGAAACCGGTCGTGGGCTGTCGAAGAAATCTCAGCAACCTTATGAGTAGTACATTGCGTAAAATTTCATGCATCGCGATATCTCGAATATCGTAGCAACTGAAACATGAGGCGGCCTGGTGCAGCACATTCAGTTGCATGGAAACATCACAAACGAGAGATTCAGCTGGGTTCCAGGTGAGTCTCTCGCAAAACCAAATTGATTTGCAAATGAGTGTATTTCTTGAAAAAAGGTAGTCCACCTCCTTATCTACTAGGTAACCCGGGGCAATGACTAAACCAGTAAGCAATAGACTGTCACAGCGGTCATGTCATAAAAACGCAGGCATTTGAAGTTGCTAGCAGGGTGCGAAATATGGCCAAATTTGCGTTAGGATTCCAAAAAAGATAACTTCATGCCCAGTATTAGTGCAATAGGCTCGACTGACAGAGCTGGAACTCGCAAATGCAAATGGGACAACAGGCAAGAAACCGCAAACTGGAACTGGTGAGCACAAGCGAACAATACGACCATGAAACATAACTAAATATCAGGCGCTAGTTCTAGGCTTAGTACGAGGGAAGCATTCAATAGAGTTCTGGGTGAGGAACAAGATTCCACCACAATGACCGGCGACCTAAGTGATCTCAGTGTGGATGTGATGGTAAGCTGGCATCTGTTTCCGGAATAGCCTGTCGGATACTGATATTATCCTGGACACCGGCGCAAACACTCAGTGCTTATAAAGGCTTGCTATATGCCACGTGTGCATCCACTGGTAAGTCCGGGTCCCCTTGCAAATATGAGAAAATGAGACCAGAGCCAGAACAGGGGGCGCATTCCTAGAGCATATTCATCGCACATAACTGGTGGCCGAAATTTCGAAAGTTAACTGATTAAAACGAATCGTCCAGGATGCTAACGCCTTTTTGTAGACCTGTTCTGTACGGTGATGGTTAGGGATATCACTTCTAGTACCGTCGCAGGCTCAGCTATTTGGTACCCCCAGAAAGCTAAGGCTGATCTACAAGACTGAACTTACGCGCCGATGTTTTCACGACGGATCGCTGTGTTCACTGTTGGCCGACCAATTTAGTGTGATCAGCATGAACACGGCGACAATCCTTCTAGACTCAGCTTGTTTGGTCTCTGTTCAACAGCTCAAATGATACCCTTGCGTCTTGAAGGCTTTAGGTATCTGGCCTCAAAGTGGCGAACACTAAATTAACAAACTCCGGTTCGTATCGTCTCTAGTTTTACTTTTTTCGTTCTTTTTCACCTCACATTATCTACGTCAGCAAATTTTAGACTTTCGAATAAGATATCTTGGTACTGAGGCCTTTACTTGTCAGGGTTTTGTGCCTTCGTATTCGGCTGACCATGAAAGCTGCTTCGGAATCCTGCTCTTCTTCATTCGGCATGTATGTCTAAGCCTGTAGCCACCTGAGTGTGATTGTACTCTCGATTTTATTAAAGAGGACGCATCAGAAAGCTTCCTCTTCCGGGACTCGTGCACTCCGATGAACAATAAATATTCGTCTGAATTCAAGAGCCGCTCATTTGTCGGAGGCAGCCTGGTTCTCAGTCGCAAGATCCTGTTTATCCACACCTGTTTCTCGAGTTTCTCAGCTTCACGAACATGCAATCTCAGCTCACGACTGATGGTCTGGTTAGCTGATAATGCGCTTCCTAGGTATCAGGTATCCGCGTAACGCGCTTTCGAATTAGGCCACGGCCACACGGACTGGCATCAAACCTAAAGAGTGACTTTTATAAGCCTCAGTTTCTCCAGCGAAAAAAATGTGATGCCCATCTGCTAAATAGCTGCGGGTCACGCCTGAGATGACGTTGACCGTTGCGCGCAACCAGGACGACGGTGACCTAAGCATTTATCCTAGCAACCAAGTAAGTATGGCGTCCCAGCGGTGGACGAGGCTCACAGAGACAGACAGCCGTCTGCCACCAGATTCATGAAGTAAAATGAACCAGCAGCTCTACGGAGACGTTGTCGTCTTTTTTGTTTAGACACCAAATGCAAGCCATAAGACCACGTGATCTAGAACAGCTGACCGATTTCCTACAAGCAGCTGGAAATAGCTGGAAAGTGCGGTTGATTGGCATGCTATGCTTACAGAATGTAAGCTGCATGCTTTTGAGAAACGGTTTCAGGTCAATCAGTTTAAAACTTGATTACCAACGATTACCAAGGATAAGGAGCCTCCAAAAGTAGTCAAAATCGAAGTCAAAGTGATTTCTGTCTCCTTCAGCACTGGCTGACCCACACAGACGGATGAAGTTTGTAGACACACCCAAGGGGACATATCGGCTAATGAGCGGTTTGTGGAAAGAACAAGGCAAAAGGTCCTAATTATATTGATAGTGACTTCAATTACAGTCCACTTTTTGTTCCCTATACTAACCAGAGGGACTCTTAGCCGACAATGAACACTAATTTTGTCTGCTATTAGAACAAGATACCAGTGCCTGACGTTCCGGCTGCCTTCATAATTACTCATTCTGGGATGTATTCAATAGTAACCTGACGAAATGCCTGCCGCAAGCAGAACATCGCACAACAACAAAACCATCTATTGTTTAACATATTGTTCGTGAGCGATCGTTAACAGCCATTCAACTAAGTGCCATCTTTTATAAAAGTAGGTTTGAAAGGATGATCCGACAACTGTTAAAGAAGGCAAAACAGCCTTAAAGTTTGTTAATTCAAGAGCAAAAGTTTTGCGTTACAATTTATGTAACAATTTTTGTTTGCTTCACAGCAGAAATATGATAAAGCGGCTGGATCCGTGACCAATTTTGAAATAATGGACACAAATTTATAGGCGGACCATATCTCCCCTGGAGACCGCATAAAACCTGATAGAAGTGTTAGGAAAATGAATATAAAATTTTTTATTCGTTTCCAGAATCGATTTTTCCATCTAGCCAAAAGAAAGGGAACTTATAATTAGTTGCCTGCGAAATCGGGAGGGTGAATCTTCACATGCCAACATCAGGTGGAGTGATTAGGAAACCTTCCAGTCTGGCTTGTCGCTTGTGTTGGATTGACCAACTTTAGTTTTTACTGTTTCATTCGTGGAGCTGGATTGACTTTTCTGAGAAAAAATTATGTAAACGGTTGACCACAGTCATAGACCATATGTGATACGGAACACGCTTTTGCTCATCAGGAACATCGTTTGTTATGGACGCAATGGAACTTGTTTACTGGAAGAAACAGTCTGTGAGATTCCCGGTCCCAATATGTTTTGGGGGACTACTTATTTTTAACCAGGAGAAAATTTCTCCAAAAACCCCAGAGATATTTTCTGACGTTCCACCTATTCAAAGGATCATATGGGTGTTACATGTGTTGAGCGGTTCTCAAAAATGAACAACGCGGTAAACAAGCATGAAGTCTTCAAGGTCGCTTCAAACCGAGCGGTTCAACACCAAACATTTACCAATCCTTAGGCCACAAGGCAACGTAGAAAACTTGGGAGTTGCGGAGGCAAACTAATGGCAAACATCACACACTGGTTGGTTAGAAAGGATTTTTATATGCACCATTTGGTCGTAGAATTCGGAATCTTCCTGAAAGTACTGCGAATGGGAGGGGCGAAGTTTAAAATAGGTATGTTTTGAAAGTCTACGGACTAAAATCATCTGCTGGTTTGAAAAATTATACTGAAAAGTTTCCTACTTCGGCGGAAATGCAACCAAAAGCCTTCGAAGAGCGTGAAGGACCTGAAGTCTAGGCTGCCAGTTATGTTGTTTGAAAGCTTGGTAGGCTTGTTTGAGACCTACCGGAATTGGAAGAAATTTCAAGGTTTGTACAGATCATATTTGATGCCGTGCTGGTAAAGCAAGCCATGCACAATGTCATATTTTACGGGTTGTCGTAAAATAAATGTGTGCAGATAAGCGACCCATAATTGCGGGCTTGGGGAGCCGCATCAAACCGGCTTTAGGGTAAATTTAAAGGATGAGGACATCCTATTTACGGAACTCCCAGTCATTATCTGTTGAAACTGTAACAAAACGCAATACCTACCCCTGGTTAATATTTATGACTAAAACAACTGACATGTTTGCTGTTTGTAGCTCTGTGGTGATACGTATTCAAACAAAAAGCCATGGACCGGATTTGACTAATTAGGTGGCTTGCTCGATGTTGTTCAGAAAAGCTGGTTGCTTAAAATCCGAAAAACAAAAAAACGTTGCGTTTTTAGTTGGTTTAGTAGTTGGGAACTAAACTTATCTTAGGTTTTAGTGATTCTGCATACATAAGTTATCGGAACGTGTAATAATAGTCGTTCACTCAGTGGATCTGATTTGTTGGTAATGAACCTTCACGTCAAACGCAACAGATTAACCGCAGTGAAGTTCATGTGACCATGTGTAATCTGTTCTACTTTTAGAACGCAGTTTCCTTTTGAGACAGTGTCACCCGTAGATGACTTACGTGTTGAAAATCATTCTTGTAGTTTGGCTCACGATAAAGTATTTCATCTATTTTATTAGCTCCCAGTTTCGGCATGCTGCCGAGCATTCCGATTTTTCGGGATTAGTCTTAGGGCAGCAATTGACAATAGACAAACAGGAGGGACACAGCTAAGAACATTTTCCTTCTTGAAGTCAACTTACATTTTGCCCGTTTCACCAGACTAATTTTACGTTACTCCGGCAACTATCTATTGAACAGTCAGTAGTCCTTTCACCTTGGTGAATTCAGATCCAACGAGATAAATTCAGCGTGTTGTGTGAACTGTGCATACTTAAACAACGGTAATTTGAGCTCGTCAGTGGTCCGGTAATTGGTTCACTTTTGATTTGAAGAATTCTAGAATTTACTATCCAGTCACTGCCACTGCGATTGCAGTCTATATGTCTGCTAGCATATCTATTCTCACCACGCACAGTAGCCTAATGTGGGCCCAAAGTTATTGGGTCACAATACCGTTTCACGAATAACCCTTTTTTCAAAACAGTCTAAACCAACAGTCTTCTCAGTGAAATTCTTTATTGCCGAGGTTAGTGAAAAGACTACCAACTATTTACACAAAGCAGGATACCAGGGTTTCAGTATTCTTGGAGTTGTATGCAAACCGCTAAAAACCTTGTGGCTTTCCTCAAATTTGAACATCTCACACAATACTCAAAGTTTTTGGTGTCACGCAGGCAGAGCTTTTGTCTACACTTGCCATCCAAGGACTGTCTCATAAATGAATGGGCTGGGCGTAGTATCTGCTAAGCTGTACAAGCATGCACATCTCATCCTTACTATATAATAGAGCAGATGAACTATTCTAATGAGTATCCAAGTAAATTTTACGATTCACATAACGACCCCGTGTTTCTGTCTGCCAGCAGTGGTTCGTATAAACGCTGAGTGCGAGAACTGTTTTCCCACAAAATATATGATTTATTAAATAAACAGATAAGTCTTGAATTGTGAAAGACGAACCTCCAGTTGCTTCCCAACTTGAAAACGATGTTCGATTTGAACTCGTCTGTATTGGTTTTGTCAAACCCTCAACACTCATGGGGTGATTATCACTTCGTTCTGAGTAGGCATTGATCTTCACGCTTATTCTTCACTTTGTCATATGACCATTTAGGTAATGCTTCCTCAGAAGAAGTATGATAGTGTGTGACTGGAAGTTAGAGTCACATGACAGTTGCCTGCGTGCGCACACGTGAGTCTCAACATGAAAACTATTCTGCGCATTTTGAGACATTTTAGGAACTAATGTCAGTTAACTAGTGAAAGCATGGCTCATAATGTGCTCATCATTTAACTGCTGTAACATATCGAAAAATATTATTTATAATGTGTTCTCAGTAAGCTGAGAACGAGATCCGCTATTCCACGGCAGAAAATCGAATGATCAGGGAGTGCACCCTCTAAGAGAAGTCGGTGTCTTATTGGCTTCCCTAAAAATCCCCTGTGGATGACAAAAATAGGAATAGCTCTTGCCCATACGCGGTCAAATAGGTTTGTAAACTATCGCAACAGAAATAGCAAAGCACAACATTTGAAGGAGGATAAAGTGCCGCCAAAATCCAAGTACAGATAGCTGTGGGATTTGTTGATTTTTACGCTGTGTTAGGGTTTCTATCGTTATAGCGACGCGACGTTTTTGGATATACCAGTTCAAATGGAATAAACATTGGACCCTTGCATCTTTGTTCTTAGTAGCCATGAGCGGTGGATATCACTGATCATGTTGGGATTTGTAGCAGGCTGCTACTGGTCCCGAAGCAAATGTCTGAAAGGACGGCAAATTTTACTCTTGAGTGGTATGCGTGTTTGGCCAAATGGTTCCTAACAAAGGCCAATTTGAGCAGTCCTGTGTAAAGGGTCATTTGACTATGTGGCACCTATCGCACGGTTCAGCCTTAGTTTTAGATAAAAAGTCTCCACTTACCATGAAAGTGGCCCGGTGATGTATCACAATTCCATTTTGCACATTATGTTATGATTCAGAAAATCGCACTGGAAACATAGTGACTGACAATAAATAACGTGGCAAAACAACGCCTTCTTCTCATATTTCCCAGACTATTCAAACCTCACTGGTAATAGTACGTAAAGCTTCATCCAGGCTTACGAAATCACAGTTTATACACTCAGAGGAAGTAGCCATTTCAGGAAAAAAGACAGAATCTTGGAAATTGTGTTACCAAAAAACGTTACGTGCAGCCAGGGACGTACCACGTATTCAAATACCAATGTCAGGGAATTCGGTGCGTAGATCACATCATGCAGCGTAACAATATTGGCATGCCTTAAGTGACGCAGCAAGCTGATTTCACGAATTGCCGTACAGGGAGCACCTTCAGTTTCCTCCATTCGTATCTCCTTCAGAGCGACTATGCGTTCAAGTAACATACTGTAGCCTTTGTACACGCTAGCATAGGTGCCCTGAAAAGGTTACAAGAACACATGTTTTGAATCAAAATTCCCACAACATAGAATGCAATGTGGTTCATCGTGGTAAGCTGTGACTATTGTTCAAGGCGATGAACCTTAGCAACTGGAAGGGTTACCATGAATTTTGGGGCATCTGCAACTGTAAACAGCATCATTCAACACTTTTGAGATTGCGATACCTAATTAACACTCCTAGATGAAATTGGAATGCAACGTGTAATGGATCACAAATTGATAAATGCTTAAGCTTTCTTTTGGTGAGGCAACTCAGGGGTTGAGAAACCAAACAACCTAACTGAAGCTTCAGCCAAGAGGTACTTTTTTGACCATAGAGTGTTGAGTTGCAATCCGGTTGTGGGAGATCATTCTGCGCAGGGAAGGGGGCAAAGAGTTTGGTTGGATTGTAATGGAAATGGTCTGCTTGTTAAAGAAGAGTGGACAATGAAATCGAGCGCAATTGAATTTTCCTGATTTTCCTGATAAAAACGGTTTTTGTATCTGCTGCACAATTCAATTAGGGTGACCAAATTTTGAGAAAGAATGGGAGGACGTCTTCTACAACTAGAGACAAATAACTCGTCGAATTCCAATACTTGAACTAATAAATCTTTTGGCACATAATGAGGGACATTGAGTATGGGGTTTTCTGAAATCAAGTGGAATGACTCAATAGATCCAACAGCATTTTTTGGCACGGATTCGTTGTAAAAAACTTCGAAGGACACTTTGGCTTCTAAGTGATGGTCTTTTATTGGTCTGCGGTAAATCTGTTGAAGAAACCCGAGTTGGAATGAACAATAAATAATAACTGAGCTTAAACAGTCGATGGTGAATGTTGACAACTTTTCGACAATACACTCATTTGCAAATCAATTTGGTTTTCACGGGAGACTCAAGTGAGTCTCTCGTTTATGATGTCCTTCAGCAGCACATTCAGTTGAAGAACATCATAAACGAGAGACTCACTTGAGTCTCCCGTGAAAACCAAATTGAATTGCAAATGAGTGTATTGTCGAAATCAGTCCAATTTGGGTTCAAGTAGAACATAAGGTTGACGGAAACTCGGGGACTGCGCCTACCTGATGAGTCCCAAGAAGGGCGAAACCGGTCGTGGGCTGTCGAAGAGCTGACAACTTTTGTTTTTTTAATTACAATAATCACAGTTAGTATCGGGGTGACACACTACTCATAAGGTTATTAAAAACTATTCGACAGCCCGCGACTGGTTTCGCCTTTTTTGAGGTTCATCAGACAGGCGTAGCTTCCGAGCCCCCACCAATCTTGTATTCTCCCTGGACCCAAGTTCCACTAATATATTTATCGTAAACGAGGAATTCAGCTGGGATTCAGGTGAGTCTCCCGTGATAACCAAATTGGTATGCAAATGAGTGTATTCGACAAACAGTGTCAGTTTTGTGAGATATGTCGATCTAACCGCCTAGTGGCAGTCGATCTAATGTTTATTGGAAAGATTTGCGTAATGTTTTAGGATACGCATCCCACGAATGAGTGATTTAAGCTACATGCTTTTGCAAAGTGACACAGCTAGATTTCCGGTGTTTGACAATAAAATTTGGCTCGGCCTTTACCTGTGCTTAAGTGACTTGATTCTATCTCGGTTTTAGTGGTAAAAGACAGGATAAGCCTCATTAGAGAAAGCCAGATCGGCTATCACAGTTAACTGCATGACGAATTGTATTATGGAGTGAAGATGCCAGGTTTGTTTAGCAGCCCTCTCCCCGTGAAAACAGAGAATCATTGGTACTGAGCGGTGAGTTACCCCCAGAGATGGTAGCAGTTGAGGTAATCGAACTTGACTCAATATACATACCTTTGCTAGAATAGCATTAAATCAAATTCAGTTACGTCTTCTTTTAATATTGACTTAATGAATGCACTTTAAGGACCCTGCACTTTCTTTGAGCGGAGCAACGGATATCCTGTCAGACTAAGCTATCAATAATTTTTGATAGCATACAGAAAATCGGTGGTGTATTGCCAAGCCAACCTAACACAAATGCTTGATTCATTGGATTACAGATCATGATAATCGGGACACAGCATTTGTTTCAATGTTGCCGTGGATAAGTTTTCGTAAAATGTTTTCTCTTCAAGAGTCATCCTTAGGGAGACTAATTCAATATATATGTAACACCTATGGGTGGTTTCGACAGTAGTTGGGTACGCTAATAGCCAGGCGACGGTTTAAAATATTGGCTTGCAACAACTAAGAAGTTCTGCTATACCATTCTTTTAATCCAGGCCAAAAGTGCTTACGTAAAACCCGTCAACAATAGTTGTCTTTCCATGTATCCCAGGCAAAATGATTCAGTCCTAGATTAAAATCCTAGTGGCGTTTTTGTTCGCAGCTATGGGAAAATCTATTTCCTAACCTAACAAGTAACTAGTTTAGTTGGACGTATTCTGAGCACGGCGAGTAAGGATGTTTGAGAATTATCACTTTCCCTCTTAGGGAGAAACGGGTGTTTTAGAATTTGAGTGAATATAATTTTTAAACCGTCAATGGTGGTTCAGGTGCAGCTATCCATTGGGTTTCAGCTTGTTCAGAGCTTGTTAAGATACTTTTATTTACATTAACCTGGATGAGTCCACAAAACGTGTGCATATAAACATTTTGGGTATCCTCATTTTGGTTAGATGCAAAGAAACCTCGATGATAAATTCTTATTTGCGAATTGGATTCCCTTCGGTAGGGGAATTCTGGTTTGGCGGAAAAGAAAATAAGTACAATACAGTTGTTTTATGCTTATTGATAATCATAGAAGCTAGTGGGTTCGGGCTCACTAGAGGATCGTGAGATGTAGAACATTGGCGATCCTCATAACGATAAATGAGCTGCACATTGTTCCTCGACTTTTTGCCATAGACAAGTCACTGGAAGACTCTATGATTTCCTCATCCTGTCAGCAAACTGCATGTAGCCTAAGTGGAAGAGCGATTCAGAAGACGAATGAACCGTACACCTGAGAGTTCGCCACTCATGTGACCAAGTGATGCGAAGTCCTTGGCTGAATGAGGAGTAAGTGATATCTTGTTTAAGTACAAATGGACCACAAGACTGATCTCCAGCTCTTTGCCAAGCGGTTTAAGCACCAGTTTCCAGCACTTTAGAGCAGTCAGCTGGATATGTCGAAGCGACGAAACGCACTCATCTTCAAAGTGCTTCGGTGGTAGCGTGAGATCCAAATTAATCTCTGTTTTAGGAGATCCCTATCTTCTCACGATTCTGGCCCGATCACCAACAAGCCAATAGAACTTTGAATTGAATGTCTTATTTATGGAAACAGAACATGTTTAATTCCTAACGCAATCCTCTCTGCGTTTTTTTCTTGTTTTTAACTAATCGGATAGATGTGTCAAACTCGGTGGCTAGCTTGGTTGGACTTCATCGCCTAATACAGGACCAGAGGATTAGTAACTACATTGTACTCACAGTGCTTTGTAGGATCACTTAATGTGAAACGGGTTGACCATTAAACACCTGCCAAGACCTTGAAGGTAACCAACAAATTTTTTAAATTGTTCGAAGAAGTGGTTGGAAATTTTGACCGTCGATGAACATTTAGGCCAGTTCATTTAACAAGGACGATACGATTCACTAACGCCACAGGTTTTTCAGCCTCAACCTGTGAGGCGACGAGAGACCATGAACAGCTAGGTTTCCAAACTACTAGCTGAGAGGTCGCAAATTAGGAACTGCATTAGGTTTCCTGAGATGCGCACAGATGATGATTCCCAATGAGGATGAAACAGCTGTACAGTGCTTTTCAGCTTTTCAGCGTGGGTTAGCTTGACTTACAGGAAGAAAGCTCCATTAAAAATTCCCATGTCCCTCAACCCACAGTTCCAAAGTAAGTGAGTACCGACAAAACAAGTTTTGGGTGAGGCTGATAAAATGATGGATATGATGATAATCGTTCAGCTGTAACACTATTTCGGTGACCAGTTGCTAAGCCAGGTAGCTGAAGCCTTGACAGAAACAGTCAAAATACCGGAATTGGGTTCAAACTACGGAGCATCACATCAGCAAGTTTACGCCCTAATCAATGAGCTCTCAAATTTAAGATTGATGATGGTGATGGTAAGTATCTTGCAAACAGTTAAACTGGTGTTCAGTTGTGTTTGTTTGCTAAATTTTAATGCTTCATGCAGATAAAGTTAATCGGCAGGGAGATAAAATCGTAAAACTGCTCACTTCTCCAATCAGTTCCAGTTTCTTGTAGGATTCCGCTTTTCCAAATCCCAGTTCATGCTAAAATGGACAAAAACTCGTGGTATATAAAAATCGGTCATTGTAATTTCTTTTAATTGGTGTTTCTAAGTTAGATGGTTTCGAGCTCCGATAGGTGCAACTTTTACCGCGGTGATTTGAATGTGGGACAGCTAGATTGCTCAAAATGATGAAGCTGAATTGTTAATGGATATGTGGAGATATCCTTGACCGATGTTTGCACATATTTCACCAAAAATATTGTGTTGTACGGTGTTGTCAGATTAGTGGTTGACTGCTGACTTGCTTCTAGGTAATCTACCTAACGATGTTCAGTACTTATCCTGTAAAGGGAAAGTTGTGTGTGTTACTGCTGATATTTCATTGATTTATTTCCGGCCCGAGATTATTTTATAAGGTTATCTCTTGATTTGGTTAGGTAGCTCTTTGGAAGCAGCTTTTTTGTTCTTCGATAATTAGGTTTTTTTCGTGCTTACAGTGTGGCTTGGTATTCCATTGCGCTTTTACTTACTAAACGTATTTCCCCCTTAACCTGTATGATCTATGAGAGCACCCCTTTCTCATGATTTTCAATTGCTAGGTTTGACAATGATGAATCGTTTTATTTTGTGTGTAAGTTGATCAGTCAGTCGAAATGAACTGTGACCAATAATATTTGGCACAATAAGCAAGGGAAGATAAAAGATAGATCTAGCAGATGCTGTCTAAACCCCATAAACGCAAACGCTCACGTGAAAGGTATCAACAGCGGACTGATAATAACTCTGACTGGTTACAAAGAGTGTCGGAATTTCTGCAGGAAAATCAACAGCCAAATCAGTTTAATACGTGAAATCTTGTTGAGCACTGATAAACCTACCATAGAATGGCGCAGTTCCTTTCTTGAGGAGACACGTGGTATGCGAGCACCAGGTGGACGTGTGACGGAACCGTCAATCGGTGTATCTGAACCCTACAATTAGAACATTGATTGGACTAAAGGATGGGAGACTCGACAACACAAAAGCTAGAGCAAATGCTTGTCATATTCCAGCTGAATAGATACTTGTCGACAACTCATCACAAACTAATTCCCTACATACGAACCTCGGTTGATTCCATGGTTCACTTAGAATAGCACCCTTTAAAACAGTTCATCAAATGTAGGTACATGAAAGAACCCTATGATTTTATAAACAAACGGCAGTTTTCTACCGACCTAATCATTATTTTGAGAATACCACTGGGCACCGTGATCATTCGAACTATACTGGCCAATGTTAAAAAATAACAAATTCGCACACCACCATCCAATCGGTTAAGTTGGGAATCGGTGGACTACATTTTGTAGGTTTGTTAATGAGCTTGCGTTTTAGCAATGTGAATCGGCTTCAGATGATATGTAGGTGGGTCACTGATGGTGACTCAGATTTTGATGGTTCACTGATCCTCCTAAGCTGCTGTGTATCTGGTTAAAGCCAGACTGTCAGAAATAAATGCTATCTAGTAAATTAACTCGAAGCAATTAGGACTCAGTCCAGTTTAAATGATACTAATTTACTGCTACTTTTCGTACAACACTCATATATACGCGTTAGTGCGCATGCGGTTAGCACGATAACAACTCATTATTTTCGGCATGCGATCGACCGTTACATTCGTGTTTAACGCGCAAACTTCCGGCTGTAGAATGAACCCATCTTCAGGGATGTTACAATACCGTGTATAATTCTTTTTTGATTCTATTCTATTCTACTTTGATCAGCAAACCGTTATTGTGTGTACATGAATTTCCGAAACTGTCAGCTAACACTGTTCTTTTCCTTCCCGGCGCTCGGAGGACTGTTGAGCTTCACCACTTCCATCGGAGTGTATTAAAGCAATGGCCGTGCGGGGTGTAAAGGGGGAAGAACTAAGTAAATTAATTCAGCTGCTTTAGATGTCCGGTGCAAATTGACAGTTGAACCTACTTTGTGGAGTTTTACCTCAGTGAAAAAGGGCCTTAAGCGCTGACTCAATTTTGAGGTGATTAGCTTGTCGAGGTTTCTGTTGGGATGATAAGGCCAAGCCAACAGGTCAAAGGTCAGACAATTTATAGGAAAATAAACTGCTCGTCGTAATATTTTTTCTCAAGACAAGGTATACTAAATATGAATTTACATCGCCTGCTCAGACGTTCTTGAAACGGGGCTAGCTACTGGTAAAAATGATGCACAGGCACTCACCATTGCAATTCCAGAGGGGTGAACTTGCACATTTGGTGACTTGTCGAATGACAGATGGTGCGATCAATCCACTTTGAATGATCTCGTCCGCCGACCGTAATAAAATGAATCAAACTACAGAGCTCGTGGTATCTTTCACGCAAAACTAAAATTACACATGATCAATTAGTAGTCTCAGGTATATATTATGCTCTCGCAAAACTTAAGTGTTCTTCTGAGGCTGGCATAATTTGTTTGACTCATCATGCTACTCATGATATATATATATATACCACCAGCCTTGCAGTTTGTTACATTTTATTACGTTTTACACGTTGAAAAGACTGTACCGAAGAAACAATATTGTTTTTACCGTTTTGTACACACCAGTCAGGGGTTAAGGTATTTCGGACAGTTCTGCGATCGATGCTATTTTACCGGAAGTCAGGGTAAATGGCCGAATGAAGCATGAGTACAACTTAAGTCTAGTTGGAAATTAAACCGAAGGAGGGTCTAGAAAATTGTTATTTGTCAGCCGTTTAGCATGTGCCTCAAGAGTTCATGCCTCATACCGTTACAAAGAGTTGAAAAAACGTTATGGAACTGTGTAACACAGAGACGAACTCTGTTAGGACAGGCACGTCTTACGGAATGTCCCGAAAAATGTACCCGGGATGTACCGCAGCACGTAATTTTATATCTTCATGTCACAAAATCCCTTTATGCTGTTTGACATTTATCCTGACTGGAATCGAGATTTTTCTATCTACCTCGTGTGAAGTTTTGCCGAAGTTGTACATGGTGGATCTGAAACAGGGTACCATGGGAACTCTCAGGGCCGCCCACTTTATGGTAAATCTAAGCGCCCCCGTGGTGTGGACGGAGGTTGTCTCCAGTGCGACACCCGTAGCACATTATTTTATTTTAGTTTTTTCTGATATGACAAACAAGTTAGTCTATTCTCTGTTGATTATGTTTGGCTAGACTGAACGTAGTGTTTTCACAAATGGTGTACCGCAAGCATAGGTTAGAGAACACGCCCCAAACCATTTTATCAACTTATTGGCATGCCCTTTTCCTGAGGAAAGTAGCTAGGTCTTGTAGAACAGAAAAATAATGCCATGGCACCTAAAGAGCCCACTTATTATGGTCCACTTATGGCCGTAGTTTGTCTAACGCACATACCGACCTGACTGGATATGCTCAGTCTCAAGAGCGCGGGGTAAGAGGATGTGGTTGAGCGTGCCAGCACGTGTCGCAGTTGTTCCCCCATAATGAAGCGGTAAAAATTAGTATGTACTGTTTTTTATACAAGCCATTGGGTTTTACAGCATACCGAACATATCCAGATTTACATAGCAGTAAGTTTGGCCACAGCATCCTTACGCAGATTCTTCAGATAGCATGTGAACAAACAACACTACACACAGCTCATACAATCTCTAAATATTCTCTCTGGCCCTCTCATTGCTGTTCGTGTGTAAAGTTTTTGATAAGCATATTCAACTGTACGACTTATGACCTTGCGATTTCAGACCTTACACAAGCAAAATGTGGGCAAACCAAACTGGTCTTAGTGTCAACTGATTGTACCTACATTCAGGACCACCTTGAGACTACTCAATGAATGGCTTCAAACTGGTACCCTGTAGATCACGCGCAGACCGGTTTTCACCGCTGGTGAATTGGATCTTTGAGAAGATTTTTGGTCTAACCGGCTGCTGGCCTTTTTGGCTTGTTTCACTAGGATATGAAATGTCTAGCTGTTTTGCTAGTCCTTTAATAGGAACTGACAATTACTGAGCTGTGGATTTGGATTTTGACGAAATAATTACAAGTGATATGGCCTAGCATAACAAGCGCTTTTGCCTTTATGGGGAGAGTGCCATGCAGATTTCGGGCTAGGAGTTTGATTCAGGGAGGGGTACCTCTGGGATAGTCTGCTTCAATGAAGGTGAAGGTAACCAGCAGTCTTGCTGATCAGATAGTTACGAAGGTTAAATTCTCCCCCTGCGTTTGAGCGTGTTCATCGCAAATTTTAAATTCCTTTTCCCTACTGAGCCCCTAAACCTAAACTCTGACAAGTCATGAACCAACCAATAAAAGCCAATCGGTGCCTTGCTCCAAGGTTGAGGTAGTATTATTCATGACACCTAGCACAATCAGGAGTTGATACCTTCCAACCTCGATTCCAAGAAAAAAATCGTTCAGTCATGTGTGAAAATTTGGTTGAAGACTTTCGCCTTGTGAAAATAGCGGATGGTACCGCTGTTGCTGAAGCTGAAGATTATGATGTGAGTACTCATCCGAACAGTAGAATTACCACAAATGGACACTCGTGGCACCCGGTACCATATGGAGGTTCTTAAGCAGTATGTGTAACACAGAGTTCTCGGGAGTTCACCGTAAATATTTTCAGCTTAGTGTCAAATTTTGTTAGAAAACTCATGACAAAAACCATGAGCACGAACAGAAACTTGTGTTTTACTCACTTGTTCGTGAGTTTGGTGTGGAAAACTCGAGCGCAACTCATCGGAATTTATCGTTATTTCACTTTTTGGGCGCTTTTGTAGTCTGAGTTTGGTAGCATTTGAAGCACTCATTTGACCGTTAGCCTCCTCATTCATTTGATATGCTTGCACTCGGCCCCCGCTGTTCCTGTTCTCTATGGAGCTCATTTTGTTCGGTTCATGTCCCGCATTTGAATCCGACACCGAGAGTTGGTCCATTGAATGCCAGCGACCTGGTTTTCCTCGTGGCTTGTCTTGCTCCTCTGGCTGTACGGAAAGCCATTGTTCAGCAGACGGGAAGTGTGCTGAAAACGTTGTTAGTTGTGGTGTGGTAATGTTGGGGTGGGATTTTCCCTTCTTGCGACTGAAACCTTTATCTCGTCGGAGTCTAACCTTGGGTTGCGCGTCACTAGGTTTGTTGCTTGAATTGACGTTGCTGGAGGGAGTGCCATTTGTGTAAAGGCTGTTTAGTGTGGTGAGGTCTTGTGAACGCGACAAGTAAGCTGCGGAGTGAGTAGAAAAAAGCAAGCACAAAGGTGTGTGATTAGGACGTGAAATAGATGTTTATTATTGTATCCAACTGCGTTATAGCGTTACGAGAAAATAGATGCATGAATGCAGTGAGAGTAGTTGTGGGAGTTGCGGCATGACTTTTACGCCAATGAGGTTTATGTTGTCTCCCTACTATCCCTGCGGCGTTGTCGTATTTACTTTGTGCTAGAGGGAAGAATTGGACCTACATTTTACGCTCTTTGGACAGTAACATTGTATCCCTAGCCATCTTGGAATCTGAACTCCGTCATATGACTCTAAGAGGCTGTGCTATCCGCACATAGTGAATGCACCTGAATCGTCACATCTGAGAAGGTGGATATGTTCACATTTGCGTGATACTTGTTGCAGACAGGAACTTCTTGTAACGCTGTCTGGAATGCCTCGTCAGCTGGCAACACGTAAGTCTGTAACTTGTTGGGAACTGGCAGTTGAACTGTTTGCTGGGTTTAGCAAATTCGTTGCAAGTGTGTCGTCACAAATCGAGTTGATATCATCAACTTGTAGTCGCATAGCGGTTCATCGTGGTTCATTGGACCGTTGGTGGGTATGATGATGGCAGTTCGATTACTGACAAAAAAGCCCGAAACATGAGTGCTTGGTTAAGATGCCTATTCCAATGTCAACCTTACAACCCGAGCTTCAAACTTCCTCTTCTGTCGGAAACTTTCATTTCTCTTCTTGTGAGCAGTTGCAGAACACGAGCACGTTGCTTATCCATAAATTTGTTGTAAACTAAACTGAAAAAACACTCCAGGAAAGGAGGGTGATTGTTCGCCGAGATGTGCATGGGAGAACGTTCGTGTCATCTTATGAACTACGACAGTACAGCAACTAACTGACCCAGTGGAACGCAGGCTGGTTGATGAATGTTGCGAAATAGGGAATATATTTTAAAGAGTTGTCTAGGTAAGCAATAAAAAAGGGAGCAAAACGGAACGCACTATTCAATTTCTGTTTGTGAAATGTGTAACCAAAAAGCTGATACACAAGTTGCCAGTACTTGAAATAGTTATAACATTATCTACCCCTAGTCACCATTCTTTAACACAGCATATGACCTTACAACGTGGTTTACTTTGGACCATTTTCAACAGAGGTTTGATCCTGAAAGCGCAGTCAGCGTATGCCGAAGAGCTGATAATTTCCGTACAGCTGTAGTATTCTAGTAAAGAATCACCAGCAGTGTGCATCGTATTGAATCTCCAAGGGATATCGTACCTGAAGTCCCAATGAGTATATAAAGCCCGTACCGTCTTGCTGTGAGTGGCTCACCAGCAATGTGCGAAACCCGCAATCAGACAGGCTTAAGAACCACCATCCTCCAGGTATTCAGGTCACATCACGTGAACCAGTGACTACCATTAGCCGGAAAGTTTGCTACCCAAATTCGACGTCTTCCCACTATCTCATTCTTAAAGGTTCCAATATGTATTCCTGAGTATCAAAGTACGCTTCTAGTTAGCCGTGATGTTTCAATTTCTGCGTATATCGGAGAAATCCACTTTTTTATTGGTCAGCCTTTTCTTCACGGATGAAAAACAGATAGATGCTGTAGGTATTCCAGACAAGTTCGATCTAATTTTTACTGGATATGCACTCCCACACTTTTGTTCGTTTGTTTCCTTCGATAAGTTACCTCTTGTAAGTTGCTTGTTTGTATATTGCTCTTTGTAGTGGATGATGAAGTGACTAATCCAGTTGAGAAAGTCGCAAATCTGTGGGGTACGATCTGCATACGTCTCCATTTTGGTTTGGCTGCCGGTCTTTTGTTTGGCAGAGGTATTCATCTTTATCGAAAGTGTACAAAAATGCAGGAGCCTGGGAATAATTCTTAGGATAGACTCAAGACATTGAAGTCCACCCATTGGGTTAGCGTTACCAAGTACAAACGGGATAGATTAAAGCCTTTTGCATATATATCGATGCAGATTAAAATACATTCGTGGTTTACGAAGAATAAATCTAAACGTGCTTTACGTCGACTAAAAGTCCCAAGCTTGACTCTATCTTCACAGATTGCGTTTGGTGGCAATAACGAATAATGTCTTGTTTTTCTCCCTTAAACTAGGAGAACTAAAAACCCCACAAATAACATATGTATCGCTGACAAAAGAATTCAGACATTGGAAGCTAAGAGATTTTATTGAATTCCAACAACCTACGAAATGGTTGTTGTTTTAGTAATTGAATGTTCTCCAGAGGCAGGCCATAATCCGCAAATTCAGGCTTCCCGACTTTCCGGTAACCGAATTAAGATTTGTTTGTTTCTATCAAAATATCATTTTAGGAAGACTACTCAACCCCCACATTGTTCAACAGACGGTATTTGCTGATGAGTAAATAACTGGACAAAACAAGTAAAATTGGCCCGAAATAGTTGTTTTGATGGTTTGTCAGTCTTACACACGATGTTAAAAATTCCATCTTATGAGCAACCTCCATTATGTATTAAACAAATCAGGTGAGAGAAGAGGAATGGGAATCCTTCAAAACTCCGTCATTTTTTGAGAGCAACTTTTACACACCCGGAGGACGTGCACCCCAATTATGGTTTTCGAACGTCTCTTCACTAATCGTTTTAGAGCTCCGCAGCACGGGTCAAACTACGGTCAGGTTTTTGCTGTGCTAATTTTGTAAATGCAGTGGAACCAAGAAAGTAATTGAACTAATAGTACAGTAGAATTGAGAAAGTCGTTATCTAAGGTACATGCTCACATGTCCCGTGAAAGGGTCCAGTAAAACCTCGCCAAAAGAGTGAGATATTTTGAACGATGAAAACGCCAGATGTTTGTTAAGTGCTGAGAACCACTGGTGAATTCACACATCTCAACGAGATGGTTCCCAGCTTCTATGCAATACACTAAACTGTACTCAGTTTGTGACCTCACTCAGTTCGGCCGTGAAATAGCTTTCACATTCAGGTCGCTGAGACCAGTCTAGCCCTAGTTTTGGACTGTATAAATTTCCACCCAATTCAGAGAGCTGAACATTTACGATACAATGGTATAGGTTGTATCGTCCAAATTAGTATGAAGCACTAAGAATTTTCTTGGTGGAAGGTTGATGATAATAGCATGTAACACGACAGGATTAAGCTGTCGGGAGGTTTATGTTGATTTAAATCCTCTATCAAGCCTGCGTTTCTGTACCTGAACTTCTCGTCTTATTACTCTACGTACTAATTTACCTCGACTGATTCCCACGACGTTCG
>SJOL01003249.1:239672-306893 GCA_004794785.1 Opisthorchis felineus | reverse complement strand
ATAATCTCAGCCCTACGTGCAATTGGTTGTGATGTCGACTTTTTGGTCCACCAACCGATGAGCATCTCTTATCGAGGGATCTGTTTTCCTCAATCCGCCAAGGCAATTATTGGACTGGGCCTTCCCATGGTCACGGTCATTGACTTGCGCTTGCTTGCCATTGTAGGCTTTCTGCGTATGTATGACAGATATGCATGGTACATGGCGTTGAGTGCATATTCTTGCCATTGAATCTCACACCAGACCCAGTATGACGGACACTTTGTGCCTGATGTGCGAGTCTTGACTGTGCTAGCGCTTACCGTACCTTGAAGAGCATTCAGCATTGTTTGTCCTTTCTTCGGTTGTTGATCTTTACACGCGTGTTTCCATACCGAAATCCTTACATACGTTGGGATTCATCTTATCTGCTAGATCTGTTGGTGTCATGACTTCGAAAGAGACGTTTCTCTCTTTTATCTCATATTCTCCTGTAACCATTTCACATTCATCGCTTGCGTTTACTTTTTATGTCTGTGACTATGCTCTTCAAAAATGAACGATAGTTAGGGAGGTAGACGACTATAACTGAAGTGTAATATTACCAGGGCTGACATCGTTGTGGAAGACAATTACTTGCTAGCTTTTGTCCTCATAATATAGTGAACTAATTGGAAAATATCACTTTTTATGCGGTCACTTAGCAGATGATGTTGCGTGAACCTTCGGTGGAACAGACAGGGATGGTTGTGCGTACGGTTGTAAGTAGGCTTCATTCAGGATTCCCATAAACTTCAGATAGGTGTAATGAAACGATCATCCCTCTTATTTTACGCTCGTAGCAGACAACCGAAGAGAGCTAAGAGTACGAACGTGAGTATATCCCAATATCACAAGATAAACTGCCCACTGAGTGTGTGCATTATGAACACTTCAAAACCTAGTAATTTGGTGACAGCCAAGTCGCTGGAGGAATGGCTTGGGCATAGCCACCATCACTATTGAAGTTGATGCATGCCTTGTTTAGCTGAGTGACGTAAGTCGATGGTCGAAGTAAGGATGTGTCATTCAGTGGGTCGTAGTCGCTAACGTCTTTCAGCCAACCAATATGGGTAGAGATATTACAAACAGGTTACAACCATGAATGGAGGTTACAAAATAAGCTGTTTAATGTTGCGAGAAGCTAAGCAAATGCAGAATCGCGAAATACCTTCCCTACTGGATCCGTATAGACCTCTTCCTGAATGACTACCACTGTGATTTTTCGTGCTACCTAATGAGCAATAATGTTGCGTAAAACTATACGATTTGTTTCAAACAGAGGAGATCGTCCTCCAAAGCTATCACAACATAAGGCACAAGGTAGACTGTGTTACTGGTACACACTGGTATTTGAGACAAAATGTGAGATGTGGATAACCAGACAGACTTGACATATGGTTGAGTGTGAAAACAAGTTTTGGGTTGGGCACTTCACTCAGCTATGATCTCTGTAAGCCACAAGCACGATCCGTCCGATTCAGTCGGTCGGATATCTATACCAGGCAATCGCTCTTTGCTTTTTGAAGTGAAAACTTGCCATCCCGAACAAGCGTATTTTTACTTTATTATTTATTGTTATTATTATTTTATTAAAACAAGGATTGACATAAATTATACACTTGCTGCAAAAGCCGTGACTCTATAAACTTGGAATTAGTCTTCGTACGTTTGACCCTAAAATACAAGTAAAAAAGCAAATGACTTCGGCAGGATCAACACATTTAGTCTTCTTTGATGCGGTTGCCAAAACCTTGGTGGTGGTGACATTTGAATCCAAATTTTTTCTTTATTAGATAACCACAAATGACTACTTGTATACGTATATCTAACGTTTTTGCGAGGGTTGCGTGTACACCCCCCACCGGAGGTTCCGTGTTGTCAGTGATGAGAATTGAACAGATTTAGTGCTTTTTTCAACGTTAGATCCGGAGTTGAAAGTCCGTAAAACCCTTTTAATATTTTTTCATTATTTTTGTGGATTAAACGTGAATTGATATTTTCAGATTTGGGGCAATATGAGCGTTGGTTGCTTAGGTCAACGCAGGGAAACTACAAGTGAGTTATGGTGCATAAATAAAAAAATAAAAAAACCAAAAGTTTACCTACTGAGAAAAAACTCAGATCAAATGTTTGAACAGGTTTTAACTCGGAACAATATGGAGAACGGAGGGCTACATCGATGAGTGAAATTTCATGAAAATTTGACAAAGCGTGACGCCCCCCTCCGGAAGCCAATTTTGTTGACAGTCCCGTACGTGTGCTAATCTACATTGACCATCATACCATATTTATTCAGCACCTTTGGCCACCACCGTCACACATGACCAGGTATGTACAGGGACATATAGCCCAGAAATGCGACCACTACGTTTCGTGAAGGAATATGATAAAAATGGTCGTTCTGATATGACACCCTTTTGGTGTCATTTCACCCACAGGAATTAAGGAGGCTGAGATACTGCTACGTTGGTCAAGCCGGAAAAGAAGCAGGAGAAATGCCCGGATTAGATTCGCACCTTAGCCAGTGAATGATCTTGAGCTCAAAAAATGTGTAGCTTAATTTGGTCATCGTCTGAGAAGATTCCTGTTTGGTGGGTTTGGTTTACTGGACGCCGGTGGGGAAGAAGGATGTAGCGAAATATCGCTCAATTTCCCTTGTAGCCACTATGTTTACTGTTCAGGAGATAAAAACAACTTTCCCACTACGGTTAACATTTTCTGTCTCGAAACTAGAAGATGTCACATCTTTGATGGATGTTGATGTTTCTGACGTAAACGGGGCCTGAAGCACAGTATTGAAAGTCCCCATCTACCAACTTGGCTCCGTCTGCTTGTATGGCTTGGCAGTGGCCAAATGGAACCAGACACGTGTATGGGGTCTTTCGTATAGAAAATTCGAACACAGATCGGTGGTCACTGCTAGGCTTTTAGTTAAAGACGTTACATACATCGTTTATAGATGTAGTAAGCGAAAACGTGTGACATGGTAACAAAAGAATTGATGGTTAATTATTTGCGATCATGTGTACCGAAACCAAAATGATACTTACTAGGAAAATAAGCCGGAGTAAGGTTAATACACACGTGATGCTCAGGTAGAAAAAAGAGGGTAAAGTCAAGATGTTAGGCTACTCAATCTCTACAAGAAAAGAAACAAAGGGATCAGAATGCTAAGACAAGTTTAGGCTCCAATGGTTTCTGTGTACAAAAGACAAGCCAAGATCGACGCCAGCCATCACGACTGGAAGCTTGTGGTTTTACTTGGGAATGAAAATCATACTAAAATATACAGGGAGATTTACCTTGTGCTTATTGTCCGAAGTGTTTAGATGTTGAACTAGATAGACAGGTAGAGTCAGGTAACTCGCCCAGCTGAGCTGCATTCACCGGTTACTTTTTAAGGAATCCTCGTCTTTCGGCCTATGCATACGGAGCTCCATACCGACATATCTGCTTTTACATGGTGTGAAAATCCATTGGAGTCTTGTTCGATGGTATCGAGCCTCAAGCTGTTTCTCTACGAGACTTTAATTTATTAATTCTTTGAGTGATGATTTAAAGGGGCTTGAGACGTTTTCATTAGTTTCGAAATTTAGATACTGATCGGTTAGCTTCGTGGCCTAATCTTCGGTCGGCATATCTCCCAATGCATTATCATCCGCGGCAAACCTGTTGCCTGTCAAACAGGATCTGTACCCATCTAGATTTGCATTTAGTGAACACAAAAGTGCTGAACTGAATATATTGCCCGAGTCACGATAGGTTTCTGGGTAAACCTCGTGAAATTGTACGTGTACTTGTTCAGTCAGTCTGACGTCCATAAAAATGTACGCTGTTTTGTTTTTCGTTTGCCACCATAAACTTCCAGTGCACATGGGTCCTTTCGTGTACCTGGTAGATATCACTAGTATAAGTATTAGTTTTTTAAGTCACAAAAGTCGTTCGCATGCCATATATAGTCCATTACTACCTGTTCTATGTGGTTCACAGTATCGTCCCGGTGGGCTACTTGTTTTACCGCCTTCCACTTGCTGGAAGAACACACTTTTAAGGAAAAGGTGGGTGTTATTTGTACGAATATTTAAAGTTTTACATGAATCGTCTGGTGGCAGGTCTGGTTCTAGCTGCCTCTGGAGTGCAATACATAAACACCTTTCGGACAGTGAACACGGCGTGAATCCCCCAGTGTATTCAAGTGTTATTTTTAGTCCCGAGAAAAACCACCTACTTCGAACCAAGGCAGTTCTACCAGCCAACCGATTTCAGCCAGTCCTATGTGTTCTGAACTTATTGTTGACAAAAACTGCTTCAGCCCGTTGATCCCTAGATCATTTTGTACTTGTCATTTAGGCCGGGATCTTGTAGTTTATAGTCTGTCTTGACCTATGCACCACATTTAAGTTAACCGCACTCTGGTTTATTTTCGTAATACGTATCGTTTTTACGCGTACAACCAGTCATAGAATTAACCCAGTCAACTTTTGTTGACCCAGTGCCATCTGTAATCGATAATTGTGCATTTCGCTGAGCTGCCTCAGCGCACCATGGGTCACTGAACCACATCTACTCAATTTTTAATGTAGAATGTTTTTGCTCGACAACACAGATCAAAGTGCCAATGCAAAAAACTTGTTGCTCCACAAATTCAGCCCTCTCAAAATTTGACCTGAGAAAATTATATTTTATGAGCAACTCCAGTTCTCAAAAAATACGATTTAAACTAAGGTTAACAGCACGCAACCTAGCTTCAACAATTCTGACCCTAAGTGTCGTTATCACCAGTATGTCATTCAACTGTTTCTCCCGTTTCCGTTGTGTACTGAAGGCGATGCACTGCTACCACACTGACTGCAGACAAGCTAACGTTGTATTGCGGAGCTGCTTTCTGTTAAGCTCAGAGCAATTTCTCTTGCCCCAAGATCCACTTAACTTTACTGGACATTAAAATACGCGTGCAAATAAGAGATTTGTTTGGCGACCACGTGACCCTCCATTTGCAGTAATTCGTTCGAGGATGTTACTGAACTGCATGGAATAACTGGCGTCAATGTGAAAGGAAGTTTAACTAGAGTTTGAGAAAGGAGCCTGGGTGATCACTTGGAAGCTTGTTGAGGCATTAAACACATCAGCTAAAAGTGTACTAGTTGGATCTTTAAGCTATCATCCCAATATTATCGGTGTAACACGGATTTATAACTAACGTGTACAGTGGAAGTCGACCTCAGGTTAATCCTTTGGACCTGTTTTCCCAACTGTCGCGTCCTACGGAAGAGATTCAAGAGCCGTTTTTGCTGATCCTAAGATACACCTTCAGCCATTGTATTTTGCCACCTCAATAGTGCCTCGTTTACCTGGCAAAATGAAATCTCGTTTGTTCTGTTGGTAGAAATTTCTTTCAGTGCAACTTTCATCGTTTGGTTAATGTCCTGAACCTGGATTCCTTTAGTTAACTCCGACGGTCTCAACATGTTTTTTTTGTGATAACTGGGTTCTACTCTGTATCACCGCTTACCATTACCAGGTTCAAAATCAGATGACTTCCCATTTACTTTCGTCCCAGATGACCGTTTATCAAAGGAGAACTCGACCAATGCGGTCCCATTTTAGGTGGACTATTTTCACGTATTTTGCCTTCCCTCAAGCCGAATCGTGTCACCACATACCAATCTGGTAGGCATAGAGTCAGTAGCATCACCAGCAGCAAAAAATGCATTTTTTGCATGCTACTAGGCGTGTGCAAACGCAGTGGCCGTTCGTATTATGATCACATAGCGACTCCAATGATTGACACAACAAGGGTATTGGTAGGACTAACCAAGGCGGGGCTATCCAACTGGGTCAATACAGTGCAGATAGTGTGCACCAAAGCTGCTTATCCATTCTGAAAGTTAGTTCGCAATGATGCTGAAAAACAACACGCAAGAGACGTCCATTTGTCTACAAACTTCACCTGCGTAAAATGTCAAATGCGAAAGTGCGATTACTACTGACCGTAGAATCTTTGGTAATGAAAAATTAAAAGTCTGCAGTCAATGAGAAAGGTGTGCTATCCACAAAACAATTTTCGTAATGTCTGATTTCGTTGAGCCACTGACTATCGACCATTCCGGTAATTAGAAATAAATTAAGCGGCGATAATACCGATAACCAGAATTAGCATTGTCTGTCCTCTACTCTGTTCAAGGTAGATGTAGAGACAGAGTTCTGTAGTGTCACAATACCAAAGAACACCCTGTGAAAATTGAAAGAGGGGGCAGCGAAACAAAAATGGATGAGAAAACACTGTAATTAACAAACATTTATATGTTGAATGTACTAAAAGTATGAGCGAAGTAAACATGGCACCCAAAGTTTGAGATGATAAGTGGTAGCTGCAGAAGTGGTGCCACATGGCGATATACATGGGATTCCTTGAATGCAAAGGTACAATACGTCCTTTTCAGACTTCGCCGCGCGAAGGTATTGTTATGCTTACTGTGTAAAGCTAGTATCCGATTCTTGGTTCCAGATTTCATCTTCCAAATCAACCGTAGTACAATATTCTAGCAAGTGCAGTTCCCAAAATTGATTGATTGATCGACCAGAAGACAAAGTATCGGCTGTCTTGCTGTATTGCCTCACGTTCTGGCGTTATGCGCTAAACGGCTACGAAGCCTAAGATGAATATTGCGAATTATTTTTCACCTACAATTTCGTCGTGCACAGGATGACTGAACGTGTGCGATCGCACGCGTTGGTGCGGTCTGAGCAACTAAATCAACCTGCTCGGCAGCTACCGGTGCAGGTCTGCCTGATGGGTTTGTGCAGCCCACCAGTAAATGCAGAACGGCGAAATGGCTCATTAGTTAGAGCGCAGATTTACTGACAGGAAAGTCCGTGGTTTGAACCCGACATCTGCATCACGACTTCTTCTGCCTAGGCTTGGACAACCTGGCAGTATTCCGGCCCGCGTGCTTCCTTTGGGTGACACGGCAGCTAGGTACCAAAAAGGTGCCGAAAAGCACAGCTCTTTCTAACAAGTCGATGCATTAAGTAATTTACCTCCAAACTCTGCTTTCACTCCAAACTACCTTCTGTGTAGCAGAAGCCATTAAGCATCCTACAAATGGGAACATATTTAAGATCTTCCGTATCCTCAGCTTGATCCAACTACCACTGTAAGGAGGAAAGCCCCATCAGTAGTATCCGCCGTTACACCACGATTATGATCAGTAGTTTGAAGCAAGCATTTTACATTGGTCTCCATTACGTGTTAAAAGTCAACATTCATTGTACAATGGGAGGATCTATAACACAATAGCACTTCGCCTATCTTGATAGCGTTACTTTGCAACTGTGTGCCATTAATTGTCGGCTATTGCATCCAAATTATTGCTGCCCAAAGAGTTTGGTTGTTTTTACTCTTCAGTCAGGTATGGGTTGCTAAGCCAAATGATGGCAATAAACCTGCACGGTTGTGGGGCATTGCTTGTCAACGTGGGCTTTGACATAACTCAAAACAAGGAAAGTACTGGTGTGGAGATAAAATGGGCAGAAAATTATCGCGAGACATAAGAATGAAATGCCTCGCGAAAGCTACTGCTAACGGTTTCCTAAGGCCATTAATACCACCGAAATCATGCACTTTCATTGTAAATACGTGAAGACAAATTCTGCTATCGTGGTGAAATACTTGGGAAAAATGAAAGCATAGCAAATCGGGTTACACTTTAAAGAGAATGCACCACCACATAAACTAAGCAGAGCCACGCCATTGAATGATTTTGCTAAAATGTTATCAACCGTTTGTGTCATCATAACCCAAATTTGATAACCGGGTTAAATAATGCATTTTACAACCCGATGCAGAATGTGCTTTGTGCGAAAAATTGGTTAATAAACCAGCACAAACATCTAAGTAATTCACCACCGCGCTCTACCACTAATGATGAGAGGAAAAAAAACAAAGTGGACGGTTTACAAGAAATGTGAATCAAACGAGTTTCCGAAGCAGTGATTAGATTTATGAAAGACCAAAAGCTTTAGAATGTTCGTGTCACTGCCTAAAAAGCGGCGATGACAGCCAAAAACACCTTTGAGAAAGTTCTGGTTATGAATTTTCTAGTGATATACGCAGCTCGGAAAGGAGGCAGTTCGGACACTGAGACTTCATCATACTCGTCCGGCTGTTTGCTATTCTTGGTAGCTAAACTGAGTCCATTACGGAAGAATAAGACGAAGATAAGACGATTGAGAAATCTAACTAAAGAAACCATTTGCACACAAATGTAGTAAATCAGAGGGATATTAGGTTTTACCCGTCTTTGGGACTTGGATGTTTCCATTGAAAGACTAATGTATTCTCAAACTGATGGCTTTTCTACCCTTACCGAACAGTGGCTGTCATAGAAGATTTCCGTCTTCAATTTATGTGAATGGCAACTGGTTGAGGTGACTCACTGGAATACACAGAAATATGGGGCCTCTTTTTGTGTTTAATGTTTTTAGCGTGGTATTAGTGGTTATTATAATTTTATTGAAGGCAACTTAAAACTTCTGATAGAAAGATCCCACTTCTACTCATCACATCTTTGGATCACGTTATCAGGGGGCGAATCTGTTTGCAATTTTTGGAGGTTGAAATATGCTTATTACTTTGTAATCATATTTCAAGAGATTTAGCTGGTATGCATCCACTTCACAAGACTCAGAGCGTTTATTGTGATTAGTCACGGCTAGTTTCGTTGCCCGGGGATGTCAACAGCTATACCAAAGTGCTCAGATAATGAAACTCGATGAGTGTGTGACTACTTTGGGCAAATGGAAACCAAAAGACCACATAGTGGAACATTCCGCAACCAAATGTGTGACTCCCTATAAAGTTATCAGCAATCATTTGGAAGGTAGCTTTAAGAGCAGACCAAACATTGCCTAAGTGGTATAGAAAATTTTATACTTAAAACATTTCACTCATGACTTGATCCAAAACTGGAGGATACACCATGTTAGGAAGGCCACTACATGCCCTTTAGAAATCAGCTGGCTTTTAGTAACTCTCGACTCAATCCTCATTCCATTTCCGAGTTATCCAGGATTTTCATGAGTGCAATGAAAGGTAAGCCTAATGGATTGCAAGTAATAAACCACATACCAGCGAGCTCCCCTGTGCACTTTGGAGATCTTACCGGACTGCGAATACCGAATGGTATGCAGATATGTATCGATCGCAACTGACACATTTCACGTGGAAAGTCAATGATCAGCTAGTATTTTGTGCTCCGCGATAGAACGTAATGGTATAGGGTGATATTTAGCTGTCAAGATGTCGTGGATTTGGCTGGTCACCACAAGTAGTTGAATTTAAAAATGGCATTGTGCGTCATGCATCGATTGCTTTAGTTCTTTTGGGGAGAATTTGCAGTACTACAGTCTTAAAAACCAGTGAAAGCCTGACAAAAAATAGCGATTGGTTATCTTAACAAAAGACTATGTGCCAACCAAGGTGGCAAACGACATAGATCTTTATCTCATCTACTCTCATTGGCGACCATTCAAAATCAATTTTATCAATGGATGAGCTACCAGCAAATTTATGTCTGAAAGATAGCTCTGACAAGCCTGAAAGGGACTCTATGTAGATGTTGACTTAACTGGTATAAAAAAGGGTACCGTGCTACACAAAAACATGTGATATTTCGAATATAGTGCCGTCAGAAAGTGTGCAGGAGAATCAGGTGAACAAAACCACAAATACCGACACAATTTCGCTCTGTGTATCTCATTGAAGTTCAAGTAGAAAATGGTGGTGGTCAAAACTCGGGGACTGCGCCGAGAAGATTGATCGCGAAATGATCCATGTTTCAGTGGATCCATAATTAATGTATTATGGCAGAAAAAGTGGAAACATCATTGCAAAAGTAGCTGCGTTGTGTCTAAAACAAGTGGCAGCCAGCAGACACGCACAGTAGATGCTTAGGGTTATTCATTTGGTAACATGCAGTCATCTTTACTGCAGTTCGTGGAGATGATCCTGAGTTATAATCAAAGGTCAGAAAAACAGCGGAAACAGCTTGGCAAACTCAACATTGGGCCGCACGGGGCTCCATTTTACTTGCTTGGAAAAAACTCACGCTGAAAAGGTTTTTACTATAAACACAGTAAAAAAACTGCTTTCCTGATAACAAACACCCAAAATAATTGCCTTATTATTGTCAGTGAAAGCGCAGATTGCATCGCTTCCTACTAAAATATGTGGGAGTAGGGCACCACTGAATTTGTGGTTTACGTGTGTGCGTCACACAGTAAACAGTTTTCGATAAGCTAATAACAGCCGCAACGCCATCTAATCGTACGGCAGTTTACAGCCACAGAAAATGAGAAGACAAAAACGTGCACCGAAATGTTGTATACTCCCAGTAAACTGAAGTTAGCAAGTATAACTGAATAGAGTGACCTTATTCATGTAAATGAGTTTTACTTTATAGAACACCACAGGTCTAGTGGGATGTAACCGCGAAATTTTCCAAATTTATTCTGGGTTTACATCTGACTGTTAAGTAAGTAAAAGACTACTGGCATGGATGTTTTGGTTGGTACAGATTATGGCGTAATTCGCCTTAGATATTAGAGTTATTTACGTGGATGGAAGTCTATTTCCTTCTCCAATAGATTCATAAATTACCGCTACAGAAGTCGTAAAATATTTCTCGGAAACGGACGTTTTTTTAGTTAATCTTTACAGGCGAGCACAAAAAATGCATTGGAGACTGGAGAATATAAAAAAAACTATTGCCATAACGCCCGGCATTAGTTCCGTGGCAAGGAGAGGATTTATATGTTCCATGGACTAACGCAGTTTCGCAGTGGTTTTACAGTAACCATTACTACAGTCTGGAGTTTTACGGACTCCTGTGCATAATTGATGTTTCCGTTTTTTGCTTTGTAACTCTTATCAAATTAGTATGTCTCACAAAGAACTCTTATTTGGATTTGTCAGACGGAAATACATAAACAAAGCATGTTTATGTCACGAAAAATGAATAATGACAACTGATTTATCTGAGTGCGCCAGACTAACGAAAAACTGGTGGAAGTACTACATTGTCTGTGCAAATTCCCATACAGAGATAAAGAAGTTGATCACGGAGATAAATGAATTAACAGAATGACAAACCTGACAGCGCTGTGTTCATAGTCGTTGGTAATCCGGTTTTGGACGATCTCACTGGAATAAATTCCAACAACAATTAATCCTACTGTGCCTTCAAAATATCTCTCAGGAGTAGAAAGGGGTGGTTGTCTTGTGGGATAGTCACATTCGTGCTACCGAAGTTTGGTCTGATGAACCAAATGAAGGACTTCCGTCGGACAGAGATAGAATGCCTGGAACCGATGTTCCAAAGTAGGTCGCCATGCATAGACAACTCATTCCGGTTGTTCAGTTGTGTAAGTCAAAAGCAAAAATATTCATCTCTTATACAAACAACTGTACCGCCTGGCTCAAAAGTTCCGCTGTCAGGTTTGGTGGTATGTGTGATTTTGTGCACCTCAATACTATTGGTCAATGATGGAAGACAGGTTGGTTTCTTGCAGGTCAATAGGTGTGCAGCAGAAACTCATGATGTCCAAGGTCATACACTTGAGACAGGCTTATCGATTCCGTGGCTAGTCAGCGGAAAATTTAACTCACACTCTCGAACCTAGCACGTCTTTCCACACTTCTTCCTGATAGTAGGTCAAGGCGCAACGTGGTATACAAAGGTCCTCATCAGACAGTTCGTTTGACACCTCATGCCAGTTCGTGTGTTGAATTCGGGTGCCTGCAAGGGTGTTAGTTAACTAAATGTGAGAAAGGTTTGTGGGTCCCTGTTGAACTTCCTGGAAGTGCCTTCAATAAAGTGAATTACGCTCTCCGGGAGGAAGTAACTAAAGTGCTGACAAGTAATCCAGTAATTCAGACCACGCATTCGTTGGCGCAAGCGCCTACTCAGACAACTATTCTGGTACAACCACAAAGGAGAAATGTCAAAAAAAACAGTATCACCAAATATAGATGAATGTTCAAAAACTCCCATAGATCTCAGTTACATCCTTGTTTTGGTGCATATTCTAGTAATATGAGTGAAAAGGAAGGAACTGGCTAAGTAGTCGTTGGAGATCAAGGTTTGGCCATCGTGAAATACTTTGGTAAAATGCTTCAATCCTTATGATGAAGGCGAGAGTTTCGGAGGATAGCCAAGGGACCTGATAGAATTAGCAAGTGTTGTTTCAGTCGGCTATATTTTACCGAAGTACTCAACAACAAAAAGCAAAGCTATGAGAATAAACCTCGGGACATGCGTGACCAACGACATTCTTCAATCTACCTCCACAAACAAATAATGGGAATAATTTTCCGTCCACCTTCGACTCGATACCTATAACTCACAGAAATGTGACTCTAATACCGATACGCCAGTGTGTTTTTAGTTTGCCCACTGTCAACGTTTGCAAAACAAAAAAGACAGAAAAAAGGGCTTTCGAGCGCATTGAATATGGGACAACACTTTTCTACCCGGAATGTGTTCGCATCAAAGTTGACTTCCTTTGTCCAGTCCCAATTACCTCTTTTATATTCCTGATTTAAATGTTTGCATTTCGAACTGGCAAACAGATAGTAAATAATGAACGTTCTAGACATCATAACGTCAGTGAAAACATTTGATCTCGTTTGTTATTATTGATCTTCCCCGAATGTAATTCGATCTTCCCAGTCAACAAATTCACTAGGATTCATGTGTACAGAGCACTCTGAAAAACACAAACCATCTTGTCAAGCTAGATTTTGATAGCCATATCAGCACTTTTGTAGACCTAATATAGTAAACAGCAACGGACGTTGGTTAGTTTGCGAGATCAATACAACGCAAAACGAAATGTTTGTGAGTTAACTAAATCTTATTCAAAACTGAGGTCAAGGCAATTCATAGGGTGTTAGCACAGAAAAAGGGGAGAGATGGCCCAAGGGCTAGATGGCTCAGTAGTTAGAGCGCGAATTTACTGATCGGATGTTCCGGGGTTCCAACCCGACCTCTGCATCTCGACGTCTGTCTAGGCTTGGGCAACCTGCCAGTATCCCAGCTCTCGTGCTTCCTTCTGGTGTATGGCAGTTAGGTACCGAAAGGGTGATACAGCCTAAGGATTGATTGATTTTGATTTTGACCACAAAAGAAAGGGTCGATTGCTAATCTAGTGAATTTCATTATACAACGTCTTTTCGAACCCAGCGACTACCTTGTATTTTGTGGCAGCAAAATAAAAATCTCAGCATACTGCTATCTTTCCAGTACTGAACTAAGAACTCTTAACTATGTATACAAAACAGGCCCGTTAGATAAGTTTTGGAAACCACATGGGCGAACCGGAGATTGGTTGAATAACGATCGTTGAAGCCCAAGTTTTAGTTGAAAAATATTGCTCAGATATGCTACCTACGTACTCAGACGGAAAACTGTAAACTGGCATGTATATTTCATAAATTTTCCTTCAGACAGTAAAGCAAAAAATGTTTTATTTTTAGAAACATCATTAAAAGTCGAGGCTTTCGCTTGAATTTTGCATATACTCATCACCGAGGCAGACAAAGCCGTATGATCTCGAAGACACCGTTTTTGTCAGAAATTAACCATTGCTCTGAGTGCCAAATAGTGGCTCAAGTAGTGCCGTGGTTTTCGAGGCATCCTGGATCTACGCTTTTATGGAAGATCAAGTGGTACATCTTGTGCTCTTGGTGAGCTGCATTGGTTGGGTATACTCTCAAGCTGAATAAGTGCAATGAAGTGGTACACCCTGAAAGCACATATTTTCATTGTTTCTAAACTGAAAGGAACAGAAATTGTGCTCACAGTGCTTAATTTATTAGTATAACGTTTCTAGCAAGACTGAATAAAGTGTTGTTGAGCAAAGTACACGTTAACACATAGGCTTGGCGTTTCGTGTAAACCCGCAATCCAATTTCATCGGTTTCCCCACTGTTAAATAGCCTAGGTGTAACTGCGTTGGGTACCAAACACTTTGACCTTTCAACCGAGATGCAAAAACTAATTTGTTCACCAGTCCTTCGTTCTCATCTTGCTAGTCAGCGTGCAGTAGTATTTCGACACATCCACGTCTGAATAGATAAAGATTTTTGCTTTGAGGAAATGTATATTCAAACAGCAAAATTAGTCATTAGTATTGACGGTAATATAATATTTATTACTGAGCTCCAAATCAAAATTGAGTTGTTGTGATTGTTTACTCTGATTCTGTCAGTCAGCAACTTTAACCAACATGGTACTTGTTTAAAACTCTAGGCACCTGCATCTACGCACGTGGAGTGTGTTTGGATATCAATTAGATCAATTCAGGCCGAAAAGAGCCATCTGCAATAGTGAGGTGGAAATGCTAGTAGGATTAGTTGACTAAAGCACTGAGCGCTGTGTGCATAATGGTCAGGTATAGAGAAGGTTACCCATGAGGGTTTCCGCTAAATCTCAAAAGAGCCATCTGTTTTTAATACTATTGTCATGAGGATGCATTTGCGGTACAAAGAAAATGTGTCGGCAAAACTCTGCTGAAGAACGCTTCGCTGTAGGTTTCTCATATGCACAATGACTGCGGTTCGTCTTTGTCGAAATACCTTGCAATAGTTGTAGAATTGTAGAATGGGTCTCTTTTAAGTAGGGTTTGTTAAATAATCAGGGGTTCTATAGCTGGGCAAAGTTTTGCTTTTGACACAACAGCTTCGTCATTTCAAATGAGTAGGTCACCAGGTTGGCTGAATTTTAAGGCAGACAGAGAACCAATCGGCAAAATCTCTTCCAGCCGCTGCTAGATCTCGATTAAAAGGTCTTATCGATTAGTGTGGGTGCCTAAATCTTATGGTTTATCTGCTGGGGGGAGTTTAAGATCATTCCTATCTGGTTTGGACCCTTGACCTTCAGGTTCAAGGCTCTTCGATTGATGATTCCTTTTGGATGTCACAGGTAAACTACTTTAGTGTGTGTATTGTTAGAAAGAGGAGGTGGAATTTTTGTCGGTTTTGGCTAGGCACGTAAGATCTAAGCAACTTCTGTTGATGACTCTTCTTCACTGATAGCCGCACGTAAGCGCATATCAAGACGTTCTCCGAACGTCCGGCAGTTCTAATTCGTTAACACAGGTGCTAAGCGATTTCCACCAACTCGGCCATCAGTCTCTGGTGTGTGTCGTGGTCTTCACCTTAACACTTCTGCACTCCACTTTTGACCTGTGTCTAGTGCAAGTTCCTCCATGGCAGGGTCTTTCAGTAGCGCTTAGTATTCATCTGCATTTTTCGGAGACCTGTTTATTTTTCCCATGTGTCCATTGATTCTGTGGTAAAATTACTTGGATCCCTATGCTACGTAGACCGAAGTGCAGTCGGTGCATTCAGATTTGTAGACTAAGTAACTGGATGTATTCACCGGGGGACGATCCTTTGCATGAAGCGTTGCAGAGCACAGTGTTCATCTTCTGGAAAGCTAATCTTGTGTTGATGGCGTACTGGATCCCTCTGGTCTATATGGAATGCCAGAAGACCCTATCCACCCCTGTTGGGTTTTGCCATAGATATCAATACCCTTATTAGCTGACGCCTGATCAAACGGGCTGGATGTCCACTATTCCAAACTTCATTATGTACTTTAATTTGGCCGCCATCCGATGAAATTCTTTGGCACACAGGGCCCTTACTCGGTTAAACATCGGTGAGGCAATACTAGCGAATGCTGAATTAGGATAGGCAGACGAACAAATTAAAATAGCCCCAGTATCAGTTGGCTTCAGGCACACTGGTTTTTAGTTTCTCAGCAAACTTATGTGTCCTGCAGTCTAAGAAGGATAGTGCACCAGAAGTTGACTTAATCCCTTGACCTAGACCACGGGGTCAAGACGGAAGTTGAGAAGATTCAGATACACTTTTATTCCTTTGATTATTTCGTCTGCCAAAAGCTGTGTCCGTTCTGAAAGTGTGGTGTCTGCCGATAGCAACTGCTTGGTTATTTCCATAAGCTCACCTTTTGGCACATTCTTTTTAACGGGCTGACGTTTAAGCTGCTCAGTGAAACTCAATGCTTTTTTGGTAAAGTCTTTTGAAATCTCAATATAACTACTCAGTTTTCCGGCAAGTGGTTCAACGATTTGTTTAAATCATTGGGTAGAAAACCTAGTACTTTACGCATTTTAGTAGCCCGTAAAGTCGTGGTTGTATTGTACATTTAAGGCACAGTCGATATTAGATATCTTGCTTTAGATGATTTATCAAGGACGGCATATACACAGACGTTTTAGCTTCACTCTTACTCGTGATATTCCTACTATCAATCTACCGGTAAGGTCCTTCGAGTAGAATTAGCATAACCTTTTGTAAATAATCACACTTATTCACGACAACAATAGCCGCGCCACTATATTATGCACCTGCTTTAGAACATTTAGTAGCCTCTACTACGATGACGCAATATTTGGAGGCCATGGCTTCCGAGGGGGTAAGAACTGCAATCGATACACCGGTAGCTTCTCTGCTTCCGTTGAAGGAAGCTTTTAAAACACAGCTTCAACACTAACAATTACTTCCTCTACCTATATAACGGTTTTGCTTGCGCACAATTGACGCGGTCGTCCAGCGGACAACGCTTATTGTCAGCTAACTGTCTACTTGATAATTTCATCATCCTAAATTAACGAGTAGGCTATTCAGGCTTTTGTATGGCTGTGTGGAACACTGCCAGTGAATGGTGGCCAATACAGAAGAAACACTGAGTAGTTTAGTGAAACCTCTGTTTGAGGAAATTCTTGGACTCTGATGGCGATATCGAGTAGAAGCTAGCGACTTATCTGGTGGCTTAACTAGAAGAAATATGGGTAGTAACTTGTACCTCAAGCATCTTATACTTAGTACGCAGTAGTTTACCCTGCAACGGCACTTGGTCTGGCGAAGCTTCTGTGTCAAAAATGAAACGTTGATCAAATATAAACCCATCTACTATCTACCAAACCTTTTTGAAAGGATGACATCTCAATCGGTTCAAATCATTTTTCCTATTTTCATAAAGCAAACTACTCACAAGGTTGCTGAGAACACTTCAACAGCCCACGACCGGTTTCGCCCTTCTTGGGCTCATCAGGTAGGCGCAGTCCCCGAGTTTCCGTCAATCTTATGTTCTAATTGGACCCAAATTGGATTGATTTCGAGAAATACACTCATTTGCGAGTCAATTAGGTTTCCTGTTGCTGAAAATAAGTCAAGTCTTTTTAAACAGCTGCAGCGTGCTTTCCATATATCACCGGTTTCACCGTTCTGTGATTAATATTATACGTGTTTGTAACACTTTGCATTATCCAAACTTTAAAAATAATCCTACTGAGGGAACAGCTTAAAAGTGCTATTATTATACTGTGTGAATGCTATGTTAAATACATCCCCATATCACGGTATTTTAAGATTCTTTAGTTGATCTCTGTCCAACTCATCTGGCATCGACACCACATTAGGGCTGGTTGCCTCCAACCTTTTGTCTCCCACGCTCCGGCAGCAGTGAGTTTTTGAAGAATGTGAGTTTCGAATGCTTGTCTTTCATTATAATTTGGTTTGGTGATATTGACTTAGCCAGCTTCTTTACACATTGCAACTGTCTGGCAGTAGCAATTGTCCTTAGGAATGTGGAAGACGTGAAAGGTATTTAGCTAAATATGACTTACTCCTTAACCCAGTGCTGTGAAGATTTTGTGTGAAAACACTTCACGTTGTTTGGCAAATACTCTCCACTCTACATCAACATTCAGTGCGGAGGACGTTCTACTGGCGCAAACTGAAGTAAATACAAGCGGCTTAGCAATGCGCGAAGATGCAAACAAACATCTTACGTGAAGAATTTCGATACCACTCACAAATCACAAATGACTGGTGATATGTATGTCGTTGTTGTATGTGATTTTTAAGGGTAAACATGGTATTCCATAGGTCCGCCTGAGCTCGTCGCAACATACCACTTACCAGAGCGTAGGTCAGCATGATTACCACCGCTTGGTTCAGGATGAGACGCATGCACAGTTTGGGGCCAAATTGTGGCGATTACAAAATTGCAACCCAAAAATTTTTTTTATTTGATACTCGTTACTGAAAACTAAATAATAAGGACACTCGTTAACTGTTCGAAAGTTTAGACGTTTCTGAAATTCCCTATGTTTAAAATTACTCAATTAGGCTACGCATGTTCTCACTCCCATCAGAATCTCTATTGTGCGGACTGCTAGGCGGTGTGTAAACACATTCCCAACTCCAAGCAGTTTCGTCGGCCATCATGTGTGCGGAATGAAAGCATAACGCCGGCGTTTACCATGGGCTTAGCTGGGCGCGTGTTGCGACTAATAACGTATCAAGAAACAACCAAGCTTGACATTCTAAGAAACAGTGACCCCAATTCTTCCAACAAATCGCCGTGGAACGTGTCCGTAGAAAGTACTTTAGGGCAAAATGTTATTGAACAAACCTCTAAGCTAACCCCGTATTTTCTTTACCTGAAACCAACGAACATTTATTCGCCTTCGAATTTTTGGAAACCAAATTCATTTTCTTCGTCACGTAAATGAGGTAAAAGCTACTATTTTGGCAGCACTTAACGCATGCTAGCAGTTATGTGCTGTATAACCCTTAGCCCGAGTACCATGCAGATTTCCTCACCGCTTTCTCTGACATAGTATTACTGGTTCACTTTTATTTAGTTCTAACTGTAAAGACCAGAAGACGAGTCACTGAAAACACATTTTCGTCTAAAGTCCCCTTCCCAGAGCCCCAGTATTTAACAGTTTTTCTATTTCAGAAGTTGCCTTCATAATAATTCCGAAACGCTGCTTTTTTTCAAATTTGAACGCTTTTTATAAATTTATTCAGAACTACAGCATTAGAGCTTTATTTGCAGTAAGCGTCATGGGACTGCGTGTCAGAATCCTCGCCTCATGTTTATCGGCGTGACTAGATGAGCCAAAACTGCTTCACTGGGAGGTGTGCCAGCCATTACCGCTGCACATGCGTCTAGGGAGAAATAAGTTGACAGTGTATACCAATTTACTGGAGGGGAAAAGCAACAGTTAGATAATTATTGCTGTTCAGTCGCTTTAACAGACTATTATGGCAGTAAATTACACTAACTGAGCAGATCGGAATGAATCGGATTTTTCAGAACAAAGATGAATTGAGATTCAAGAGTCGTTAAACTGCTAACCTATCCTCAACCTACCAAATCTGTAAAGTGGAATATCTGTTCAGTTCAAGCATTTCAGAAAACTTGTTAACCTGTTGTGCTGTAAAAAGATTTCAAGCCACGATCTATAAATCACATTCACTTCACAATTTTTCACCAGCCAATCAGAATACAGTATAACGGACCAATCGATGGAAACAACCAACCGAACGAACATTCGTGATCTCAGGTCACCCCCGGCTAGCAGCAAGTGTATCAACACACATCCACCACTACACAACGCACAACCATTGACTCATTGGTATTCTCGAATCCGCTCCATTAAAACGCACTGTCACCTTGATTGGTGATGAGACGTTTGCAAACGAATTGCCCAGTTCAGCAAGCAAAACAACACCACTCTCGTTCTGAACATTCCTCGTCCTGCCCAGGCGCATGGGCACCAAATGGAGGAAATACAGGACTCGAGTTTCACTCTTATTAGGACTCATGAGCAAAGCACAACCTTGGCCGTGCTGGAATTTGAACTCCGAAATTCTGTTGTGCTATTCGAACTTATCCCCACTTTTCTACTAGTATCTGTGATTGGTTTTGAATACGAACAGGTCGGGTTTGCTGGAGAAGCGAACTGGTACCAACCCAAGCATGTTCCAATATCATTCGTAACCATGTTCAGTATAAAATATGATTTAACGTTTTAATGCGCCCAAGTGTTAGTACAGCAGGAAAGGCCGATAATGCGTTGACGGAGAAATAATTTAACTGACCAATTTAGAACAGTTGGCTTTCGGAAAAACTTGCGAACCTGGACAGTTATCTAGATATGCATAATATCCCCTATATACAGCAATCCTTGCATCACTGGTTTAGGCCTGCACTTAGAGAATGGGATAAGCCATTTATGCGACAGGCGGTGAAGGGCGCAGTTCAGTGTACCTTAGACTAAAAAACAAATACTTAACGTAGAACGCATTAGCCCAAAAGATTTTACCCATCTCATTTTATTACCTGAATGCGTTTTATTTCGAAAATCCAGCGGAAGCAAGGGATCATTGTGTAACTGTCTTACGTGCCATTTAGACTGTACTTAACTGAGCAGATGCTTGGGTAGATCAAAGTGACACTCAAGACACTGGTAGGTTTTTCTCGGTGACAAAGCTGTGCGTTTATAATTCTATGCTCGACCAGGTCAGGAACAATTATTTTAGATTGAGAAATGAGCTGTGATGGCCCTTTGCGGAAATATTCTAGGGCTACTAAAGTGTGTCGGAGTGTACGCGAAATTTCACTGGGCAGGTGGTTACCAGGAGCCATTAGGCACACTGTGGTTTGGATTTTAATCAAGCAAAACCCACGCCGTAACAGGTGCAGTTAAGTACAAGCGGGTCAACACAGATAATCCGATAACTGAAAGTACCTAAACGTATCGTACAGATGAATTCCTTTACTCAAACTGACTTTTCGTATAGTATTATGTCAACATTTCCGTATCCAGTTTTGAAATAAACCGTTTGGATGTGCGATCTCATATTGTTTCACCTGATGACGCTACGTTAATTATTGAACACATCCACATATAGCAGACTAGAACACAAAAGAAACGCATAACTGACATGTACATTTGAACCATTTCAAAACGTAATTTTATAAAAACAAGACAACATTCAAACGGAAAATATTATATATAAAGTAAATTGGTGTTTTCCAAAATCCTAACTGATTCCCAAAAAAGCTCCCAATTACGATACCATCCAACCGATTGTGCTTCTCCAAGGCCAAAAGTTGTTTCAGTTCAAAAAAGGTTCATAACGTCGAAGAGTTCTTACTGCCATAAAAACAACGCAATTTCAAAATGATTGTTTTATTTTGCCTACGTACAGTTGGATCGTCATGTAGAAAACACAGTTAGTGAAAAACCAGGAACTAGCCCCCTGCTTAGGAGGGCAAAACGGACAGCCCGTAGTCGCTAACGTTATATATAATATAACAAGAAAAGTCGCGAGGTTTCATTCTGATAAAACAAAAGTCAGAATGTTATTCAGCAATACGTAAGTAGTGATTTAGTTTGATTTTCCATCATAACTTTTCTAGTTTCGTTTACTTCAGTTCGCATCGCATGTGAGATGGTTTCGAGTGGCCTAGTGGCCATCTTAGCACGGGTCCGTTTAAGTTTAACCCCTTGCATAGCTGAATGGCGTAGTAGTCTTTAAGCATATCAATCGGATAGTTCACTTTTATCAAAAACCGAGTACTTTTCCTGTCAGCAACGGTGCGAATGTTAGTCCGTCGGATTCAGTCACCCGTTGTTGTGTTGTTCGCCGGGCTTGGCAATCGAATTGCCAATGTTTCGTCAAAAATTGAAATATTTTAGCTTGCTGTTATACGAGGGTTTGCTTACCTTTGTACATGTATACTTCGCTTGATAGTACATTATGCTTATAAGTTAATCGGCGAATGGCAATTTCGGATATTCAGTCACTCATTGGTATGCTGTGTCTTTGTTGCGTGATGGTTTAACTCTCGATTTTTTATTGATTCACATAGTTTATTAGGTTCCATTTGCTGCTAATATGTTTCCTCAATAGCCGTTGTGCGTTGTGATTTCGGAAACCGTTGAGTTTGTTCGATATGTTGTTCCGAATATCGCGCAGGCTTACCGGTTCTCCTGGTGGGTCCTTGTGTAGAAATAGTCCCTTTCGATTGTTTTCTCCGCTCTCTACATTGCGTATACTCACTGGCCACTCAGTATATATGGCACGTTATGGTAACAATTGAGAGGTCCTGATAGGTTGGTCAAGCGACTTCTATTAACACGATACGATAAGATACGATCACTGGTTTTAGACTCCTTTCTCCTTCTGTAAATTCTGTTAGTTGTTTACGGTTTCCCGTGTAGAGGTGATGGAATGCTTTTACTTTTGTAAGCTGGTAAACCGGATCGATATATCTGCGTGGTACTTGCATAAAATTGCGTGCTTTCCTTGTTTTTTTTCAGGTGCTTATGTCTGTAGACTGCTGTAGTTTAACTGATCGTAATGCAAAATGTCCAGCAATAATTGACAGTAGATTCCAGCCGCCAAATGGTGTGCATGCATTCCGGTGGACAGTCTCCTCACGGTTGCTCAAATGAGTGTTTTCCGCCGTCCCTACATTTAATTTTTTGTGTATGGAATCGAGTTATTTGGCTTGCGGATTTTTCTTCTGGCTTTGTGGACCTTTTTTCCAGCCTATTGGTAGATTTGGTTGTCGTGGTTAGCTCGCTCTGTTGGAATAGTCTTTCAGACATTTAAAAAAATATTCTCTCTATGCGAAAGTCAAGTTGTCCATCTTCTTCTTGTTTGGATAAATAAGTCGATTTGAGAGCCCCGGGCAATGTCGGAATAAAGTTTGTGGGACCGGTCTTCTCCAAAATCCAGGTAAAGATGGTTATCCCAGTTCTTCTTGAATTGTATGGTAGTGAAGTGGTTTTCAACTCACTTGAAAAGTGTTTGAATGAGGCTCTGTTGATGGCGTTTTGGGTGATTTCCTTGAAAGTTTAGGATTCGTTCTCTATTTGTCGTCTGAGTAAAGAATCCCATGTACCACTCTGTGCTCCACACTGTTGTGGAAGGAACATCCAGAAATATCAGCTGGTTTTTATTTTCTTGTTCTACTGTGAACCGTATATTGTATAAGACTTTTTCACCCAGTAGGCTTGTTCGTTGCTGTTCTCTGCTTTTGATCATCGGAGTAGCAACTTTGTAATTGGGAGTTGACATTCGGCAGTACGGTTGCTTCTATTGTTGGATCAAATCGAGAAGTTTGATATCCTGATGGAGCTTCTTTCAGCTGTTAGAAACATTCTTCGTTGTACTCAAATATCCCCCAATAGGAGGTTAGGAAGTTTGTTGACGTTTCATTTCACAAAGACTTGAGCCGGTTTTTCACGACTTTCCAGGAGTTCAGTGATAATTGTCTCGGCCAGATCAAGTTTAGTTGACGCTGAAAATGGGCTCATGTTGAACGGCACCATTATCTATTCAACTTCAATTTGACATCCTTAAGTTTTTTTCACGAATTTTGTGCATTGTCCATAGAAACCTGTGACCTGCTAACGAGATATTCCAGCTATTTCCATAGTTCAACTGAGAAACTATACTTTGCAGTGCCAGCTAGTGATACAATTGGCCGTAGATGCATATTTTAGTTGCGACCTTTCTCGAGTCCGTGCAGAAGTGCAATTACTCTATCTTACGCTCGCATCCTCCAGTGTTTTTTGCTGGTGATTCGTTGACGCTTTAAATTTGTAGTCCCGCTCCATTTTAGATTGTGATGCGTGGTTTCATAATCCACAATGTATATGGCTTTGTTCATGTTAACTGTCACACGTAATTGGTCCACAGATGGAACAACATTGGCTCCAACTTTTTTGAGAACGGATAACACTTCCCTCGTCACATCGCATGTTATATCGGCACAATTTTTAGACATACATCCTGAAGAATAATTGTACCCAGTTCTCCGAAATTTACTGCTGTTGTAGATTCGTTCGAATTTTGTTGCGTCCTTGTAAATGGAGGGAGGTTTCTTGGCTAATACGCTCTTTTCTGCCCCTGTAAGTTGTCACATGAAGAGGATTTTGATCTATATTTCACTGTTATGAGCACAGTTGATGTTGGTCCGGATAATTTGTTGTTACTATTAGCTTGGTTCCTCACGACTGTGGATTCGACATTGACTTTCATTGTTATATGGAGCTTGCTTACAAGACCTGGTCCCAGTTTTGACAAACGTGCGTGCCTTCGATCCTTGGATAATCGGTCGTGTTTCTTCATACGGTTGTGGGCATCCGTGACCATTGGATGTGACATTCGTTTACTGCTCCGTTTGGCAAGTATTCATATTCGCAAGCGACGTGAGGTTGGCCACTACGTAACAGGACTCTACATAACATACGTTCGTGGGGAAATTTTAACGTAAGGAGCAAAGATTTCCAACGACAATCTATCTCGAGCGTGGAGTGCCCGAAACTGTTGTTTCGGTTGTGAACTGGTGTTGAATATGGACAGATCGGTTAGCACGCTTGATGAATAGGTCCGATCAAGGTATTTTCAAAATACGACTCCATGCAGATGTCAGAAGTGTCAGTCGAAACAAATAGAGGAAGCCACAGAATCAGCGTATTCCAACAAGCCTACTAAGTAGCCGGACACAAGACTTAAGGCGACAACAAAATCATCGACAAGTAACCAAGAAACGGAATCAAGTTTCGTCTAAAATCTGTTCTCAGATGAATATACAGGCACGGGTAGAGAAGCACCCATATTCCAGAGAACCAAAGATACTCGAATGGAAACAAAACGCTTGCTATTCAACTGTTTATTTTGGCAGACAACTTAAAGATCAATATTTCGACCAAGGTACTGCATACTGTGATGTAAACGCTTCGTTGCGGAAACCAGAGAGCATCCATTCTTTGCTTGTGATTGGTTGCTTGCTGGATGGAATTTCATATCTGACAACTTGCCCCCCATATATAAATGGTTCCCCCTGAAAGTGTTCCTCGTTGGATACATCGCGCTCACTTATGGTTAATACACGTGAAGTCTAGTGAAACTTAATGAAATATTTATTTGTATGTTATCTGAACAAGTATCTTCTTAACGGTTCTTTTTTGTGCTCATCTAAGCATGGCATGTTACCAAAGTAATGCCACTTCTCCACATTCAGCTGATTGAAGATGGAAAACTAAACGCTCGCTGCGATTATTGTACCAGCCTATGCAATTTAAACGTTGGGTGTGCGAAAAAAATAACAGTAAAGGTGTGTATAAAATTTCACTCTTAGTAAAAGCCTTCGATGAGTAACGCGTAATGGAGGTAGAGGGACAGCCAAGGAGTGTAGATATGTTGTACATATTCTAAAAAACTCAGGATGTTTTCTGCCAGAACGGACAGCCAAATAAATAATGTCAGCATGATCACGTGCTTTTACTGTGATCGTTTTTAAAAATCAATGGTTGAGGCCCAATGTAAGTTGGTTCACCAGCCAAAAAGCCAGGTTAGTTTACTCTCAAGTAGAAAGAGTTATGATGAGAAAACGATATTGCAACCTCTGTCATTTGGTATTACAAATTTTTTTCCAAGCCGGATGCTGAAACGTTACGAACAAGACTATCAATGCCGGCAAATAACGGACAAATGTAACCAGCAAATGGAAACAAACTTCAACCAAAAAATGTTATTGCTAATGTGATCTGTGCTTTTCAGATATTATCTCAAAAAGCGAGATGATTTGTGTGGATTTACAGTTTGTTTCTCCTCCATATAAGAACAACTAGAATTATCACTTCTGAGATAACAGTTGTATGATTTATCGACATTAACCTTTTACAGACATTTGTATCAGAGTTCACTTATAAATTAATCATTACTTGAAATACTGTGTCACTGCAAACTGTTTTATATTGCTTTTGTGGACAGAAAACGAGCACAAAACTGAAAACAGACCTAAAATAATTGAGTATGACTTCGATTGTTTGACACTTGTGGATTTTATCCATGTCCATCTCGTGAATAGATGTAATTATTAATAATTTTATCGTATCGTTCGTCTTCGTTGATGTGCACCATCACAGATTAAATAAAACACGAAACTACTGGCCGGTAAAGTAATAACTTATCAAATGAAAACTGTTTGGTGTAGCCCAAACATATTTTCGGAAACACTACGGTGTGAGGTGACGGTAACGGGGATTAACCTTAAGCTGGCCTTGCGGATTGCTCACGCCTTACGCCACATATGTTGTTATAATCTGCTTAACCAGCTTGATTTGTTTGAAACTAAGAACGTCCGAGTAATGAAAGCAATTTAAAGGTCAGTGAATGTTCATAGCTCCAAAGTCTGCTGTAAAACATGTTTTTCAGTAATCCGGTGGCCTGCTTTGCCTGCAAAAAGTCCAACAAAATGCATACATTGGTTCACGTTGTGAAATTGCACGAAAAATTTGCAAGGGTTTTCATAAATTTGTCATTATTCTCCGTCAGTGATCATAAGCATCATACAGCGTTTCTAAGTTCCATTTTCTTATGTTGTTGACAATAATTTTTCAAATAAGCTAGTTGTTCAGGACCATAAGTTGAGCTAAATAGAGTAGGGAAATGTAGAAAGGAACTTGTTAAAACTCTGCTACCAACATTACGACAAGTGTTGTTGGGAGTTGCCCAAATGACCGATAGAAACTGGTTCAGATAAAGCACAAACGGTAAATGGGAGACGGTCTTGCAACAGTTTCAACGGAGAAATCATCTGCCTAAAAGAATAAGTCACTGAGGACGAGCTTCATCATTTGACCTTAGTAGGATGAATCCAATGGAATCAAAGGTGTAGTAAGCGGTGTTTCTAAAGTATGCAGTTGTCGATGGACAATACATCCAAACCATATGCGTACTTATCGCCGGAATCGATGGGTTGTTTCAATTAAATTTATAGAATCTAAATGTTGATCGGCTAACCGATGGCTCATTGAAGGGGTTTTGGTATCAAAAATGTAGTGGAAATCAGCTAACAACACTTGATTACAACACTTTCATTTGCGAAAACACAAAACGTACATCAAGCCAGATTTTGTTGTATACTTGCAAGAGTACTGAGTAAAACAGCGACATTGCTGAATGAGTATGTAATTCGAGCTGTCGCATGCATACGGTCCTTCGTAAAAGTGCACACTCCATGTAGTTTGTACATTTTACGGTCTATGTACGTGGCACTAAAATATCGATTTGTTCTCACTGTACCTCACGTAGATTATGTTTTGTTCGGCACAGTACAAGTGTTTTTTTTTCTGAGGACACGCCGTTCCATTTGAATTTATCGAAAATAACTCTAAAATATACAAATTGACAAAGTGACCGCATCGGTGATTGCATTTTTCATCTACAGTTGTCTTAGAAGTGGAATGCAGCGACTAAATAATCACCGTCAGTACCGTTTGCATTTTATGATTTTCATTTGGTTGCCTACACATATGGTCAGGGCCATAACTTTTGATCGACAATTCTCTTTAAGTACAATCAGAAGGATGTCCATAACTCTGTTTCCTTGGACGTTTTGTGTCTTAATATCATTTGGTCGGGTGAATACTGACGGCAGTTTTGTAGATTTGTGACCTTCAACACCAGAAGATACACGACGTGGCATTGCTCTTGAATTGTGCCAGACATTTATACTGGACTTGCTGATGAATCTGTAGCCTGTCGTTCGATTCAATTACAATCATCCATCAGCTGTTTTGCATCCATTGGAACGCGTGAATCAGCCAGCAAACAAGATTCTTGTTAGAAAATGCTCACGTTTTCATTAAAATGAATTGAATCCGTAAGTCAGCTTGAGCAAAACAGCCTTCTCATACTTCATCCTGGTCTCACCTGTAAGCCAATGCTGTGCTTCTGCCTTGAGCCGGGCTACGTAAATTATGTTCTAAAATAACTTTTGCGCACGGGAGGAAATACGGAATCTTTGACGTGAATCACTTGGCAAGCTGTGAGAAGCCCCTACCATGCGCTTTTAAACTTAGTAAGTCCTACTGACTATGCTCCTATTTCGGACAGTAAAATACATTTTCGTCGCATTCGTGTATGAAACTTTTTCCTTTCGGTTCGAAGTCTTTCTGATTTAAACCTAATGGGGAAAGCACTGGACTAGGCCTTCTCATTCTTTAAAGCTGATCAAGGATGGATTTGCTGTCCCGGAATTCGCTCCCTGAACGTCCGGCGTGGAGAAAGGGGGCATGTTGCCACTAATTCACTAAACTAATAGCGCCAGTTAATGAGGGGAGATTTTCAAAGGAGGTTGATACAAATATCTATTTTACATGTCCTGCAAACGCCTGCAACTGCTTCTAGAATATCCAGAACGACTGTCTAGTTGTCCAATCAAAAACACGTTTTTTCTCCACCCTAGGATAATTCACGTGCAGTGTAGTAAATACAATATGCTGTAAATGGACTGCGCATTTTTTTGTTCAGATCACTCTCTTCGGTGTCCACTACGTCCTAGACCATATAGAAGTAAACGAACTAGGGCTAGCTTCAGTGAGTTTTATATGTGACAGTTTGGTTACTGCTTTTTAGGTCAAATTCCTTGTTTGTCAATGAAAGCACTGCTTTTTCTGCTCCAGTTAGAGTGAAAAAACCAGCGAGGTGTTCACCATTTGACCTGGTGAAGGCACTTGAATATGATAGTGGAACCCGCGTTCTACAGTGGGATCAAGGGATTTTATCTGTGTTTGGCTGGAGACGATATGAAATATGGCTATTAATTATTGTCAGGCGAGTTCTTGGCATCATGCTCTTGTTGTTCAGCATTGCTCATACACCGTTCGTAATGTTCTGACTTTAAAAAACAAACGTGGTAGTGTTTTAATTACTTCATCTCAGAACTGCGACTTCTCTTGTCATATGATCACGTGCATACTACAGACCATATTAAAGTCAAATTTGTGGATTTGGGTTCCTGTTTACCTTTATCTTTATTGACACCATTTTTTTCTTGTAAAACTAGAAAGGATGTCGCAAACTGTACCTTTGTTCAGTGCCTCCCCTTTTAGAAACCTGGTAGCTAACACCTACAGTCGAACGCTTACTACCTGATTGGTAGATATGTATTCAAGGCGTAAGTAAAGTGAATATGAACCATTCTCCAGCGATCAACCAATAGTCTCAGTAGCCCAATAATTCGCTTCTGAGACATCCCTACACCCTATTTTAGAAAGTAGAGGAATTTATCCAGCTGGCCATTTGCTGACGTACACCGACGCTATAAATTTCCAACTAATGGGCCCGCATTGAGCTCTTGTACGGAAACTGTTCATTGCAGTCAAGCAGCGCCGTCAATTTCAACATTTTCTGAAGTTACAAAAACTATTATAGCAACTGATATGAAGAAAGTCCCATGACTGACTGACCCTTTTAAAGCAGGCTTTTTGGGGTTTTAACTTTCCGTCTTGCGGCTGGAAACTTTTGTATCCATAGATTCTCTGTATTGACACGTTGCTTTTTCGTGGTCGAGCGAATTTCCCAGTTTGAATAGCCGTGGGCTGCAATACTGTCGCCAATAAATCGTTGCACCACTTTTTCTCCTAAAGTAAACTCACTCAAACTACAGCATTTGGCGGGATCCACAATCGACAGGAACAATCATCGGATATTTTATTCGTATGAATTTGAGTGGAATGTTTGTCTGATTATGAAAAAAAGTTGCAAGACATCAAGATGATAGATAGCTAACTGGAGCTTACGTGTGTGACTCCTACTGTCACCGAAAAACGTCGCTATTTAGGCCAGCTTTTGACATTTTAAAATTGACTTTGAGAAAAATATAAAGCGGAATATCCAGGGTTTATGATGGCGACCCAGCAGGTTGTTGGCTTGCAAGGACTGCGCTTCGTTATTAGAATCATCTGATAAAGTGAAGCTGCACCTATGCCGAAAAAAATATCCTAGAGAACAAAAACGTTATGCCTGCCTGATAGTAGAGTAAAATCTTATCACAATTTGGGAAGAAAATGAGCGAGAAGCTTTTGAAAAAATACGGAATAGTAAACTATTCATCAAAAACACCTCTTGCCAACCTGTGGAAAACATTCGGGGGAATTCTTTGGGGACAATACACATTCAACGTTAGTTGTAACAGCGACTAAAAACTCAGGTGGCATTTCGTTGAACATTTTTCACTGCACGAAATTGCTAATCGGCTAGTGGAAACACGAACGGCGAGCCTGAATAAGCCGTCTAGACACCAGACATTTTGGTAGATGACCTGTGGTGTAATAAATGCTGGGAAAGTTAAAAAACAAGTGTACATAAATCGCTCTCCCATTTACTGACCTTTCCTAACAAATGGGCGCACTAAATCAAAGAAGTTTGCGCTAAATAAACGATATTAGGGTCCCCAAGACCTAAACAATCCAAAAAAATAGTATAAAGTCATTCAACCTGTACCGCGTTTTCCGCGTTTTTGTCAACCCATCCTACTTTGTCGTTTTTCGATAATTTTGCTCCGCGTTATAAGGTCGCATTTCATTGAACACTGCAAGCCCTCGGGTTATTAGGCGTTGCATGGCTTATTATCTGCGTCTTTTCCAGATGTACTCTATAAAAATACGTTCATAAAGTTCACTTGAAAGTTCTCCAAGTTTCTCGCGCAAAAACATAAATCATAGTACACCAGTAAAACATAACAAAAACGTCAACAGGAGTGAAGAAAATTCTGAAGAAAATACATTTGTCTACCGAAATATGACTTTTTGGCCCAGACAGGTGGCGACACCTATCACACTGAATGTAATTACCTGTCACTGATATTCCTCTAGGTAACTGAAAAATGAGAATATTAACTTGTGTTAACGCAACAGATATTTAACCTTCAAAACTTTTTATATCAACTATATTTTGCGATTATAGGCAAGAATCCAGTTCTCAGCAAGATCGGCTGACTAAAAATTTGAATCAGCGTAGTCGTTGTTAGTTTGTCGGGTTGCAAGATCGGTGTACTCCCGAAAAGCTTCGAATAACTAAGTCTGATTATTGCATAAATTAACTAAATTCCTTCATTTTAACTGGGTTTGTATAAAGAGACGAGTGATGTGTATTTTAATAGTGAGTTTTATATGCCATGAACTCTACAGATAAGACTTGTTAAACGTGATAAAATGTAAACTGGTGTCACGAGTAATATCTTTGCTCTCAAAATTGCGAACTGAATGTCAATCGACCGCCCAAATTAAGCAAATCACATATTTGTATAGAAATGGGTTAACTACTCAACACCACAAAGTGCGGCTTATTTCCACCTGAGTGTATTCACTCTCTAAGCTTTGAGGACTAGACTGTACAATGACCACAGAACAGTGATCCTCTTGGTTTAGTCTAAACGTATTAGGATCCGAAGCACAGATTCTTGTAGAAATGTTAGCCACAATCATGTGTAGATGTCAGAGGTATTGCATACACAAACAGAATCGGTTGAAAAAAATCCAAGACTGCTTCCTACAGTTTTTCAGGTTGGATTAACTTGAGTCTTTTCCTGTTTTTTTTTCAATGTTTGTCGCTTGCTGCCAACTGTTGCTTTTAGGTTCCCTTGTTCATCAAGGTCCCGGAGGTTATCTCACACGATGATGTAGTAATTGTTCTTGGTCTACTCTAGACGATAACCAATCTTATAATTAAAGAATTCTTCTGGAAACCCAAGGAGTATTTAGTCAGTCTTGTGTAAAGACGCAGCATTCTGACCAAACATCACCATAAAGAGGCAGGCACGGTCACTCCATCTGATAATGGCATAAAAAAAAAGTTGGAAGTCATAGTTAACGTCCTCATTACTGCACGCTAAATTTAGCACTCCTGTTCTCAGCAGATGCAGTCCCCCGCTAATTATACTGGTTTCGTCATAAAACTTTGTAATCTCCTACTGCTCTTCCGTGACTATTTATGCACAGTGCACCGAATGCTACTGAAAATACCCCTTTTGAAATTTTCGGGTAACTGAAACACACATCGGTAAATTTCTGTACGTGGTCGATTGAACTTTGTTACCAAAGAAGTGTCAGGCTGAAGAAAACACGTATTTAACAAACATGTGTATCCTATTTTGTATTAATTTACCTCAATCTTCTGCCATTTCTTAGGTTTCCGCACGAAGCGTGAATAAAAATATGCTAGCATTATCGTTCTTTTCAACAGACCGCTTGCGTTTTCTAACCTCTTTAGAACCACACTGTGAGCCACTGAATCTATTTTACGGCCTTATTCGGTGTGGTAGCTCCGAATATATATCTTAGTGTTAGATCATGTATCCTAGTAAACTCTCCGAACCCGAAAATAGGCCATTTAATGCCCTGTTGCCTCGACTGGCCGTCTACCGTGTTTGAGCACCTTTTAGCCAGTTTTCCACGTCAGCAGTACTACACTCCATACCACCAAGAGACCAGCAGCGTAAAGTCAGCAATTAAACTCCACTTCTGATTTAACACCGCTCCGGTGATACATAAATCCGTCAGTTCATCGTCTGTTACTGCGGATCATCACACTTTTTCCAATAACCCAGATGATGGGACTGACAGCCGCAATTCATCTAAGTATCTTTTGATGTGTTTGTGAATTGTGGCTGTAGTGTGCGGTAAAGCAGCTGCAATGGGCGCCGGAAAGTAAAATTTAACTTAAACAAATTGTAATTTTGGCGCATTTATTAGCTAATTTAGGGCAACACGTAAAAGTCATGTTTTCGCCTCACCAGTGATCATCCTTTAAATTCTACTCCTCGCGTTCGATATTTATTGGGTTTCACTAGTGAGCAGGTCATGGGTGACTTACTCTTATTTTCAATTTTTCTCCAAAACTCTTTAGATAATCAGTCTTGAGCCTTTGTGGCCTACTTATCCGCTGGGTTAAAGCTCATGCCTTAAATGCCACAACTCACATGCGACTTCGATTATTACATGGATTGTACGTAATCAGATTTCTACTAGCTAACACTGTCGATGCTTGACTCATTTGCTGATTAGTTATTCGTTCTGATAACCTATCCAGTGCGGATGCAGATACAGCTTTCAGCTTTCAAGCAAAGGGTCCAAGATAACTTATTTATTTATTGGTTCCGTGTTTAAAACCAAATACCTAATCGCCAACAGAGTAAAATCTACATTCCAAATGTTAAGTCATCTGAGAATTAGAAGATGAAGCGGTTGTTTCCAAACAAATTTTACACAGTATGTAACTAAAACATGTCCCAGTATAATGTGAGTATTTTAAAGAGTTTAGCATACGTTTCACATCACGCTTTTCTCTTTTGTTTTTTACTATCCGTAATTTGGAAGTTGTAATTTCTAGGGGGTTAAAAAACTTGGCCGTTGGACTAATCATTGTTGTTTACTATCAGCTGAACCCAGGCATAGTCCACTGGATTACTGGAAGCCTCGATGGATAATTTTTACAACGAAGGAAAAAGTAACTATGGATATTATAAGGTCAAGGACCAGTGGTACCACGTAGGGTATCCCTGAGTAGCAAAACTCAATAAGTTGCACTTGACACTTAGATGCATTTGACAGTCCGAATGTGATTGCACAGGCTCAAAGAATTTTGCGTCATAACTGCTTATGTTTGCGAATGGTAAATGAAAAGTGAACGCATATTTCTGCTGCTTTAGGTTTTGAAATTTCTAATCTGGTGAGGGGCAAAATACGTAAGCATAGCAGACAACCACAGCACTCTGTGTGACGCACAGTATACAAGCACGATCAGTAGCAACGTCACAAATCAGTTGAGTTGACTGCTAACGGTTCCAATAAGTGATTGCACAAAATTATTCATAGGGCTCGCGAACAAGCTAAAACTATGCATTCGGGAAGTTTATTTTCATGGTAAGACCTACAGTCACCTTTAATAATGCAGTCAAATTTGAAGCCTCCAATCCCTTTGTTTGTTCTGAATCATTATCCTATTGATTCGGTCTCCAAAACTGAACTCTTAGAAATGCCACATGAAGAAATTTAGTTATTTTATCTTGCCGCTAACTATGCAGCAATATTTTAATGACTAGTCGGCAATCGTTTTAAAATTACCGTATAAATTTCAACTTACAATGACTCAAAAGAGGTCGATGACCACCGATAACCTGACCTCACATACAAGCCAAAGTTTAGGACCTGTGTAAAATCCACCAGCATGGTGAGACTCAGTTAAGGTCTAACTGCCATCTTAAAATGTCATTCTAGACCAGTGTTCTGCCGAACGACCCGCGGTTTCAAATACAGTACAACATCAAATTCATACCCATGAGGCAGAGGTGGTTTATCCCGAGAGAGCGATCGGCAAACCAGGGCATCACAAATCTCTTCATGCTCCTACCTCGGCACATATTAGATCCTTTTTGAAGTTAACAGCAATTATCTGGCTATTTACGAGTAGTCATATTTCAAGCAAATTTTTAAAGTGCCCTCAACCAGGTACAAAATGCTTGAAAAGGCAAACCTGGTTGACCATTTCTAACTTTACATACAAAGTGAACTCAAAATGACGATAAAACGGGTTTCAAAGAGAAGTCAGGTCATTCGTTTTAGTGTAGCATAATTGCAGAGCATAACCCTCCCACAAAATAAAATTTTACTCCTACGGCGTTTGCAACCGATCACAGCGTTTATCCACATTTGCTCTTCCGCCCATGTCGAGAAAGTGGCAGGTGCAGAAAAATTATCCATCTTGTGACCATCTCAATTATTGGTCCTTTAAATCGTACTCTAAACGTTTTGCACGCCTCTGACAACCAACATTGTATGGTAGTCATATTTGTTAGTCCCGTTAGATGTTAATGAAGCCTATCAAATAAGTGTTCGTTTTGAGTCCTCTAAACAAGTTACTGGTCATTAGTAAAGTTACATACTAACTGTAAATGTCTTGCTAATTTTCGACTTAGTACTAGGAAGGTGTGGGGACAAAGCGGGTTCCAAAGTGGTCGGTATAGAAATATTTTACTGTGAGCAAGTTAGCTGCCTGTCGCTTTGACTTATCACAAAATTCTGTTATTTATAAAATGTAAGAAATGTTGAGTGATTTTAGAATTAAACACAAACCCTTCATACATCCATTTGCGTTTATAGTTTAACTGATGAGACCATGGAAATCCATGAAATCGATACTATCATCAGGTCAGCATAATACTCTAACTTTGCCGAGTTGGAAGCCTGTATTATCTAGGACAGGAGTGACTGGTATAGAAAGGTTGCTTTAAAAGTGTGAAATCTGTGGCTTACGCCCTGATTCTGCGTCCCTCCTGAAAATACAGTGTAACTGAACGCTAAATCAACTAAATCAAAACAAGCCCACAATAAATCTCTGCGGTTAGATATTTAGGAGATAAATAAAAGATGCAGAAGGAGGAAACTACAATAACCTACACACTTCAAGTTCGACCAGCATAAGCTTAAAATCCCATAGTCCCCCGACACCTAATCAATATCTAGCTGCCATGTCAAAGGAGACTTGAGGGTCATGCCACTGACAGTTCATCAGAGCGTGGACAGGGGCGACTGAGAAGCCATAGCCTGATTAGAACCGAATAGATTCCAGTTAGTAGCCTCGTGTCTTGGACACCAACCTGTTTAGAGATCAGTGAGCTGCATAAACATACGAATAATCAGCGAGTCGGCCAGACATACAACCAGAATATTGTGGTATGTTGCAGATCTCCAAAAAAACAGCCTTAGCTCTTGACACTATGTTAAAATTGGAGATTACTTTCGGGAGATCAAAGCTTAATGGATGACTTTAATCCGATAAAATAAGTCACGTGTAATATAAGGTACAAGTTAATAAGGGAGGCAAAAATAAGTATACGAAGAATTCTTCTATACCTTGGGGGAGCAATATAGCAGGAAGAAATACATTCCTCCAGTTTGGGAAACCTGAGAAACTGAAGCATAGCCATTTCATGGAAATTTATGCGCTGAAGGAATCTTTATTTTACCCAAGGATATAGGAGGTAACCTTCAAAAGCAAGGAATGAACGAAAATAGGCCTTGCTTTATCCGGCGGGAAAAACGGTAGGTCTTCGTTGCACTAATGTATTGCGCACATGCGCAATTTGGATGGATTTTTTATTAATCGTAAGGCAATAAAAATGAACTGCAGGGACTTTAGTGGAGTATTCCTAATCCGTGATCAAATGAAATATGCAGATACTTTAAAAAGCATAAAAAATAAGGGGGCAGGGGATGGTCCGGTTTACCAAATTATGCGGATTATCGCGTACATAGGAGAAAAAATGTAGATTAGATTAGAAGGTCAAAATAACTGCATCTTCATAATGTTTCCAGACAACCACGGAGGATCATATCGTAAGGGCTTTCAAATGCTTTGCAAATCAATTGTAAGCTGATTGCTAGCCTTGGCAAACAGGTCAGCGGGCACCCAAAAACTAACCAGTAAATTCACTCAAGTCTCTAAAATCTCGCCATGAAATGAAACAAAATGATACCTTCAGGCGCGGCAGTTAATGGAATGTACCAGAAACCTCTGGCTATTACAAATTGCAAAGCGCACACCAGCCAGCAGATAATTCGGCATGACGTTAACTACATTAAAATCAAATGAGTTGAGCAACACACTCTGTTCAGGCATTCGTTAGGTCCTAAAATGTAGAGCTGGTCACATTGCCTTCACTATGGGGCCCGTGTGCAACAGTTTGAAACGTTCCTCACCATAACCTTAAGCTTTGCACGGGATCAACAGTGGACCGATTGGAGCAGGCGGATAGTTGCAAATCTCCAGCCACGTTTTTCAGTATGGCCTTATAAAGAGACCAAAACAGAAAAGAAGTTCAGAAGTTTTGGTTCCTTCCTCTTGGGCCGAAATGATGTGTGCAGACCTGGAAAAACCAGCATCTTTCTTGAGGATTTACAGAAATTGGACAAAATGATTTGGAAAGGAAACAGGCCCGTTTTTCAAGTAAAAAACGAATTGCATATCGGAACGCCACGCTTTTTTAAGTCAAATAGAAAAACTTTTCCTCGCTAGGTGATTGAAAATTTAGTCAGAAGGAGAATAGAAGTCCTTGTGCTTGAGTTAAACCTGAAATTAGAAAGCTCGTTTTGTTCACTACATGAGTCAAAGCAAGTGCGCCTCCCCAAATGATCTCAGCATGGAGCAATTCAGTATTCGTTAGTATTTATAATCGTTCACCAAAGATAACTTAATTGGAACTGCAAAACTTTCTCGACTTCAATGAAAATATTTTCAGCCGGCCAGCAAACTTCATAGCGGAAGATGAGGTAATCCGTTTGTTAAGACGCCAGGAGCCGTTCGCATTTGACGGGTTTTAGCTGGTATTGACCCACTTGCGTGCTATGCTGTGGCGGCTACATGACATGTTAAATATTTCCTCTGATAATGAGTTTTCGGGCAAGCATGCAAGTGGATTGAATTTTGTCAGAATTGAAGACATTATCATCTTTGGGATTCAAACCAAGTTGGAAGAGCGAGGATGTAACAAAATGACTGAAGTGGCCGGTTGATAAATAGAACGAATCCGGAAAGGACTTCAGCAAACGGACAAGGATTCAATTAGTAGGTGAACATTTGTTTTGGAGACCCTGGTTAAAGGGTGACAGGGAGCGGAATTCCGACGGGGACCGTGGATTACACATGGTAAACGAGAAGTTTATTGTTTGTTACCTGAAGAAATGCAAAACCTTCAAACATGTTGACCCAAGATTCTCGCACACACACAACAACACCTTCACAGCAAGTGCTCAAATCAACTGCACGAGCGAATTATGAACCCGTCAACTACACTACATCGGTTGCCAAATCCAGAGAGGAAGCACAGTAAACTTTTCATCCACTACACCAACTAGCAGAAACATATTGACGGCAGTCGATAGTTTGTCGTGCCTGCACAAGGCAGTTGGATTTGTCTTGTTTCCACTCTTGCCCAAGAGTCCTGACAACGAGTCACTAGAACAAACAGCATAGCCGAATGTCAAAACTGAGGATTTTGAGAACATACAGTCGCCCGAAAATGCTTGATCTTTAAACTTGGTGTTGACGACAGAATATCTAGGACGAGGTACCGGAAATAATAATTCTGCTCATGCTGTATAGTCAGTTTGACTGATTCGTGTGACCGAATTTATTTCATTGCTGTGTTTAATGTGGTCAGCCATTTTTTATAAAGATCACAGTGCGGGTTGACAAAGAATTGATAGTCTGGAAAAATTGAAATTCACTTTCTAATCGTAGTGAAAACAAGTTGAATAGATCAGGTTTTCTGCAATTTATGTAGGGAGGGTAGTCTGGACGAAACACTGTATACTGGTGCAAGTTTAATAGTCCCGATAACCTACAAGGAGGATCAGATCAATGACGCTTTCAAAGAATCATTTACAACGTTTTATTCTAACCTGTATGATGTGTTATCCTGTTCTTCTCAGTTTGGTTTGCTGGACTTTCTTCGTATTAAATGATGACTGGTTGGTTACACCTTAATAAAAATATAACCACCGGCATACCAGTCTAATCCGCCCAGCATAGCTGAACGACGACCGTAACCGTTCACAGTTTCATTGTATAAAGATAGGCAAACAGAGGAGTGGGCGGGTATTTGCTTAAGTTTATTTCATTAAGTATTCAGCATAAACAAGCAAACCGTGTACCCCGCTGTAGGACTAAATACAGCTGTAATTTTCAACACCAACACTGAGAGATCGATTACGGGGGATTGGCTTCGTTATTTTGCATGTGGGAAAATAAATTCATCTACTCCGCACCGTTTGACGATGGACAATAAATCAATCATTTACTGACCGTGAAAGTCTGTATTTGATCTATCTATCCCATTACTTTTCGTGCGAATCATGGTGTACAAAGCATGTCATCAAGGTGTTTTGAACGTGATAACGCCGTGGAAAAAACATTGTGTATGTCATGCTTTCCTCGGATCTGAATCCCGGCCACTAACATGCTAAGTGTAAGGTTGCGTATTCAGACCCCTTGTAATTACCCAAAGGTGAGGTACCAAAACGCTTCAACAGTTCGCGGTAGTTTTGATCAGTATTTGTTTGATTTTATTATTGTGTGATTTACCAACTTATTTTGTATTTTTAGCAGGCAGCCTTCAAGTCATATAGTATGTTACATTTTAGTGTCGAATTTAATTATTGTTAAGCGGAAAACTGCTTCGAAATATCTTCGAACTAGGAGAAGAGGTTTACCTTATCTTAGGGAAACAAACCGCTCACTAGCCAAAGCCTTTTCTGTACGGGATTCAAATGACTCTTCTGTTGTTACCAATTTAACGAATATCACTGAATAAAACATTTTTTTCCGATTCTTTTGCAATTGCAGGGTTTGCAGAATCACACTTTAGAACCATCCAATCTCTCAGAGCGGAAATACAATGATTCAGTAACAGGAATACCACACGAAGGCCACTCATATGAAACCAGGGACTCCAAAGGTATTCCGAACCTTTCTCAAATTAGTTTCATCCAGTGCTATAGAGCTGTTTTCGCCCAGTCGTGCGCTGAATGAAAGCGATCCAGAGGTGGACAGTCTATGACCTGACAACGAATCACAAACTAGTAAACTCAGTCGGATCGACGACTGTCGCCTTCCTGGATGGGGACTCAGGGACTCCACTCACAAATGGCTGATAACCCGGGCAGATGTGGCTCAATTAGTCGGTGGTGCCGGCCCATCAAAGCTGCTACCTTCAATGCGTAGCCGCTCAGTTCCTGAGCTAACTGAATATAGCACCACCTTCATTGCTTGGCTGTATATCTAACGCCTTCCCACTTTTCGGTGATTAAATCTGTAGCATCTTAAACCAATGCATCCTTGGTGCACGGTTTATTGCTGGTAAATTGACTGACTGACTGCACTGTGCTATATACCTACATGATAAAGGCACACTTATGGCTTTTTAGAACCAGATGCTTCGTTGAACTACGAGTTATTTTATATCATTTAGGTAGGCGCGACAATGTTTCGTAGTTGTCTGCTGGAACCGAAATGCCAAATGAATTTCAGACTACAGCTGTCACGTACTGCTTAGCCAAAAGTGAAAACCGACTGGAAAACCGGTTGACGTGCTTCCATCACTAACTCCACTCTACGGGTCAACTGATGTTTGGAGAATGGGCTAACGATCGGAGAATGATTGCAAAGTCAAATGGACAAGTGAAACCCATTCCCAACCGATTTATTACGCAATCTCAAACGGATCTGTCATACGAAATTCTTTGAGAATACGCAAATGTGACAGGGCGTTTAGGTTGCGCCAAAAATCAGCCTACGCGTGGTTCACTGCACTGGAGATTTTTCACAGGAGCTTTACCTTAAGGTGGTATCGTTTCTTTCGAAATTGTGCTTCATTGAGACGCTGTTTGCCCAAAAAAGCAACCATAACTTAAATGTACTTAGATATCTCGAGGAGCATACTGCTATGTGAAAGGAATACGGAATGAATTTGTAGCCTGTTGTGCTAGAGCGAATCCACGCGGATTTCCCCTAGTTTTTATCTTCCTAAGTACTTGTTCATAGAGGTTCTCTTGGCTGATTTCTCTTGCTGATTTTGGCATACAACTGATTTCCTACAGTGAGCCAAAATGTGTTTCCTCCCGCAATCGGAAACTACAGAGGCTGAAGTCTAAACGTAGCAATGAAAACAGCAATGTTGCGGGATGAATTCACTTCATATAACCTGATCTGGAACAAAATTCATGCATAGTTTATATGGAACTAAACCGTAACATGAGCAGCTGAAAAAACCCGATGTAGATTCAGGTCTTTATGATTAATCGATAATGCCTTAAGTAACTTCTTCGTACGTAAACAGCCGATGTGGGCTATGACCCAGAATTAAAAACAAAGTTCAACTATATGCCCTATCCCGACTGAACACCTCGTGATGGATGATTTGATATGCAAATCTTTCCACCGGGGTCAGCCACTGGTGCGAAAATTCGTTTAGGCAGGTGCTTTTTTGTTTGCGCCTGTATGCACCAGTGTGTATAGCAGTATGTATCTTCGCAGCCTCAGATTAAATAGTAAACCCAGAGGCTTTTTGGTCAACCTGACCTTGTAATCTTGATCGGTAGCAGTGGCACAGCCCCTGTGTACGCCTAGAAGAACAGCTTTGTTGAGGCGTGTGCTTGATATAGAACCATTTGGGGGCTGTTTCAACATACTAAGAGCACAAGTACAAGTGGATGGAACCTCTAAATGAATAAGCGTCTTCGACAGTGTAATTTGCGCCCCTCTATCACCAATTCCGGGATGGCTTTTATCATTGCTTCCTTATCAACAAGACGAGATGGTACGAAATTATTCATTCCGCAACATTGTTGTTCTTAATGTTTTGTTAATACTGGTCTGGAAGCCACAATGCCCTACACCGGAAATTAAAAAATGAGCAATGCCACTGGTTAGTTCATTCTGCAGCTTTGAGTATGGCGCATGATAGTTAACCGCTGGAGACCGAGGTCAACTACTCAAAGTATTTTCTCTAACCATACGCTTTCGACGGACATGTCCATCAACCTGACTGGATAAATTGCCGTCTTGGCTGCGCCATAGCCTGACACCGATCAGAGGTTTCATTCCACCTTACGCCGGTTGGAAAATGTCTGAAACTCTTGGGTTTATTTTTCTCTATGGATTTTCTTGTGGTTAGTTAGGAGTAATTTAACAAAATGCCTAGTGCTGAGCCTCAATTTTCTGTCGGTCATGGCTGTGAGACTCTGCGGATGAACTTGAAGCAGTTACAATTTTCTGACACGTTGGCGGTCATGTTTAAAGCTAACCTGACCCAGTCATATACATCGTCATTCGGCTTTGGATACTCAGATAAGTGGATTCAGATCAAGGTTAAAACAATGTGCAGAGTCCTGAGTAAAAGCACTGAAGGTAATATCAACACACCATCTTAGAGTGCCAGTGGACAAAACGATCCTTCGTAGCTTGTCATGTGGAAAGTCGTTACTGATTGCCTTCGATCGACCAGAATCAAGTTGGTGCACAATTGGGAACATTTGACCAAAACTCAGCGCCCACCAGTTGGTGGGTCATTAAGGCCTTGATTATATCCGCATTTCTAGCTCCGTTATTCAAAATGACGGACCTAAATTCAGTGTTTTAAAAGAACGTTTAGCTGAAGTTTGAAAATTTTACTGACGAAGTGCTGCTAACGATTGCTGTATTCACACCGCCACGGTCTACGTAAAGCACAAACACACAGATATATCATTGTATCGTTGTATCATTTGTAAGACTTGTTATAGAAATAACGGTGTTTGCCTCAAGCTGACCAAAAATAATGTTTTTTTTAGAAAAATCAGTGCTCAAACTGACTCATTAGGCTACAAACCAAAAAGTACCACGTGGTTCCCAGTACTTAATTTAACTATTGCCGCTGAACTAGAGACGTGTTTATTCTGGAAAACGATTACCTATGGTATTTATAAACAGCCGTCATAGACGAGAAGGTTGAATGAGTTCTGAAATATCACAGGAAGGCGGCTGAGAATAAGGTGCTCTACATGTACACTCACCAGTGTTTCACATCATCCAGTACAAGAGGGCATATGAAACATATTCCCTCTGCAAACCAACTAAACTGCCAAAATTTAAAGCCAAAAATCTCCTAACCGCTCTCGTTTAGCCTAGATTTGGCCATTAGACCACCAGATAATTTCCATGGTTTCCAGACGTGGGGTGAGTCCAGCTTATCTAAACAACACCACTTACATGTAGTTCACAATACCGCGACCACTTTTAGGGGAAAAAGTTGGTATCCTAAAATAAGAGTACGGTTTCTTTAAATCGAGTTTATTTAACGTTAAACCCCGTCGAGTAGAAAACTTAGCCACAAACTATACTACACCACTCAGCTTAGTCAGAAATGTCGACTATGACTCGTTTATCCTTTATGTGATCGTTCATGGGGATAGAAAAGCATGGAAGAAATTTCCTGTTTGTGGTATGTAGTTGACTTGGCAAAGACCATTGACTGTGAACAATATTCATATGCGGCCGCGTTGCCACCCAAAGTAATACATTACCGTCATGTTTTGCACTTACAGTAAAACTCCACTGGTACGTCTATCTCCCTTAGTACGGATAGCTTCGAAAAATAAGAGCAGTTAATTCAGAACTTGGTTTGGAACCTCCCATGTCAGCATTCAGATGCACCTGTGCCTATGTTTCATTTTTTTGAGAGCTCTCAGGAATACCAGTACTGAGCAGGATATTTACTACTGCATGTTAAGTACATAGTGTGATGAGGATGATAGTAACAAGCGATTCGCTGAATTTCACGAGTTCTACGGAAGTGGATTGGCTGAGTATTTGAATCGGACTGTTCAGATTAAAGGTAAGGTCTATGATGTGGTTAGCCAATGCGATCCCATCTGTCCCTTCCTAAAGCGGCGAATTTGGTTCATGTAGTAAAATTGAACTTATTCATTTAAGGGTCGTGGTTCTAGAATTTTTTTCCACTAAAGCAACACTTAGGTGTCTGAGTGCGCTTGTTGTGCAAACGCTGGCGGATTGCATACCGGATTCATCAGCAACCTACTCAGATGTATCAATGAGTTTTATGGTCTAAAAATACCTTCCCAGTTCTCCAACAAACCAAAGAAAATCTTTATAGATTTCGAACAAGCAAAAACTGCACTCACAATCCACAAGTCTTTGTGCATAGCTTTGAAACACCTTGGGTACAAGCTCCTTCCGAATACCAACGACACTCGTTTCCAGTCGAGTGCACCGCTAAAAGGAGAAAGGGCGATCCTAGTCGGCAACTTCTGGGGGTGTTTTGGCCTTCCAGTCTCCTTCAAACGATCAATAATTGAGAGCCGACTTCATGAACTCCAAAAAATTTCCAAAACTTCATCCTTAGAATTCAGAAAGCTTTTTAGCCCAGCCATATTACGGAACAACTGACTCAGGCGGACAAGTGGTTGGATGAGATCGACGGAGGTAACAAATCAAGAAAATATCACTTCTCACCCAAAATTCTCACAACACCCGAAACCTATTGAGATTGTGTGATAGATGGTTTTTTTTGGCCGAATTGCTAAATAATAAGCAAAGTGTTGGGAAGCTGGAAACGGGTGTTATGTTTGTACTTACAGATTCGTTCGTAGCATGATCATGCTCGTATGAGGTCATAAATCCAAACATAATGCCGTGTGTTAGTTGGGGAAAAGGTTCTGTAGCGCATAATGTGCTAGCCTCTTAACCTCTGGTTTGATCAGTGAGGACAAGTTATTGCGGGTAAAAAACCGAAGAAACGACGAGTTCAATTATAGCAAACAAACCACGAAAGCACTTCTCACTGGTCAAACTTATCCCTTCTAGGTAGGATTTTTACGCTTCCAGCACCACAAATTTGCTACTTCAATTTGCACCACTCAAAATGCTTCTTCAAGAGGACCGACATTCTCAGAAGTTTTGTTGTTGCACCTTTGGTTTTTTCTCATCCAAGAAATTCACTTTGTGTTCACTTTAAACGAAGAAAAGTGTTTTTTTGCAGAACCATTTTCTCTTTTTCGGGTTTACCATATAGGGGGAACTGTTATCTCTATTTGTGGCGGTCATCAATGATAATCAACAGTTGTGGAAACTCGCACACAACGTGCTCTAATAAAGTAGCTCGCCGATCGAAACATTTCAAAGAAGGTTGCTAACTGACAGCTAAAACACACAACTCCGGATACATTGATCACTGCGTTGTATGCCTATTTTTAATCAAGAAGAACAAATCCAATGTGAAAAAGTTGTTCTTGTGACCGCACGATTTTGGTCCATTTCTTGTGGTCTTCTCCTAACAACCGACCATTCCTCTGTCTGGCGAAAAGCACATTGATTTGTTCGTCTTTCCCGATTGAGTCGACAAGGGTTTGGCAACAGAGAATTACAACCCAGCTGATATTTATTTGGTAAAGAATTAGACGGCACCGGGTTTTGTATCCTCGAGCTCGTAGGTCTGGTTGAATACAGTGATGTCACCTTGTGTCTAACTGTTGTGCTGATATTGCATTTGAGTAGGTCTTGTTGCGCACATTCAGAATTGAAAAGATACACGCTTCTATTTCAACAATTTGGTTTTGGCGGGAGACTCACCTGGAACCCAGCCCAACCTCTCTTTTATGTTTCTCTTAAGCGATTGAATGTGCTGCATCAGCCTGCTTCCTGTTTCAGTTGGTTCGACATTCAATATATCACGATACATTATGTAGACCTTATACACTATTCATAAGGTTGCTGAAAACTCTTCGACAGCCCATGTTTGAGCTCATCAGGTAGGCGCAGTCCCCGAGTTTCCGTGTGTTTCCTTGTGTTCTATTTGAGCCCAAACCGGACTGGTCTTGACAAATAAACTCATTTGCACATCAATTCGGTTTTGACATGAAATTCATCTGGAACCCAGCTGAGTGTTTCAACTGAAACGTGAGACGGACTGGCGCAGCACATTCTGTTGCTTAAGAAGCACATAAACGAGAGATTCAGCTGGGTTCCACGTGACACACCCGTCAAAATCAATTATTATCCAAATGACTATATTTGTAAAAATCTGTCCAATTTGGGTTCGAGCAGAAGGGCAAAACCGGTCGTGGGCAGTCGAGTAGTTTTCACCAACATTTTGAGTAGTGTATTACTACTATTCCTATTTTTAGTTTAAACAGTGCATCCGTCAGCCGGCCGTTTTATCGCACAAACATAGTACGGCAACTGATCCTGTGATGCCTAACGGCGGATGACCCAATTCTACATAAAGATGGGGGCGAGATGGTTTAGTGGTTAGAGCGCGAATTTACTGACCGAAAGGTCCGGGTTTCGAACCCGACCTCTACCTCTCGAATTCCCCTGTCTAGGCTTGGGCAACCTAAAAGTATCCCAGCCCTCGTGCTTCCTTCTGGGCATGGCAGCTACGCCCAGAAATGGTGAAACAACTGAACCATTTTTTTCCCATAACGATGCCTAGCTGTTTCCGGTTAGGAGGATAGTGAGCTGCTCGTTTGACTGACACGCATTGACAGCCCAAGAAAACACGAATTATTTATATCGGCGCATGAGACAAGCAGATTTGACAATTGGAGCCCGCCCACATACTTAATGTAGACGGGTGAACAGACATAACCTATGATTAACGCACATTACATTGAGACTATCGACCTAAACATAGTCATAGTAAAAATGCGAACTCCTCACACGTAGCCGTATTTTAACATTGTACAAATAACGCATTCCTGGAAAAGCACATGTAGTAATGAATCAAACCACTATCTGCGAGGCAAATCTCTGAACATCAGACGTTCCTAACACGCTGTATCTTGTAGCTACTATATTCACCATGCATAAGTTTGGCGAGAAAGCATCCAGAAACTCATTTGTTGAAATGATATCACTTACATGTACAGACAAGGACATATTTCCTACCGGATGTCTATCAATGAAAACGATGAACTCTCTGAAACCCGTGGGTTCTAAGCATGCGCAACAAAAGTACATACATTATGTGGCGTGGCCTTTGAACTCATTGTCGCCACTTGAGTGCCGCTGGAAAATGGAGCTCCACTATTAATGTGCATGCTAAGGGTACACAAAATAGTACGCACAGCACATTACGTCACGCGCGTTCCACATTGAACCTATGGCTTATTCTGTATGGTTAAGTCAACGAAGGTGTATGCAACGAACTACTAAGTTGTTCGACAAAAGTTCTTATCATTATTAAGCCTTGTAAGCGTGACCTGCGACCTTCGTAAGATTAGACTACCATTGTAATCAATCTTACTGAATTGTTGGCTACACAAATGTTTGTTCCATATATGTGATCCGTTATCTTGTGCTTTGTAATGTCTAACAAGAAAACTGGAGCACAGATTGGCGGGAAACTCCTTCTTATACTTCCCTTTACTCGTAAGATTTGTTTGTTTAATTCCCTGAAAACTAGAAAGCCATCCTCTTATTCAAAACCTTGACAGCTGACAAAATGCTTATTGATATTCATTCACAGAATATCACACAGTTATCGACCGTCCAATAACGTTTATGTTTTAACTTCGACAATGTGTGACAGCAATAGAAAACGCGATACAAATGCTGCCTACAAAAATAGACTTCTTCGACTCCAAACATCTCTCGGGCTTTTGCATCGGCATTTAAGCTGAAGGTCGGCCTGGTCTGACATTTAATCAATAAGTGATACACAATTTCTTTATGCCTGAGAGACTTATCAGTGGTCACGAGTGTCAAATGGAATGCGGTTTCATAAAGTTGGTCGCTCATCACACTGGTTAGACGCCTCCATCTTGCCTGGTTACCCGCGCTGTTTGTAATACGGTGTAAAGTATTCTTCTAACTGCGTCATCAAGGTGAACTCTTGGTTTTTGATGTACAGAATGCAGCGCAAAGGTCTTTTAAGTTGTAAATCAACGCAGTCGATATAAAATGGGTAACATTATGTGATCAGGCCTCAAGAATAACAAAATATTAATAACTTAAGCGTATCCAGTCGCCAATTGTACATTCACCATATTCTACCAAAGACTAAACGAAATTTGTTCCTTGTGTCCCCACAGATTGTCTGTCTGCGGAAGGGTTTGCCTGAATGGACTCATAGTTTAGGGAATATGTAGATAATCTCTAAGATAACCTTGACAACGAACCTTTGTGTTCAGGTGAGCAGTTAACATAGAATCAAGTTTAAATTTAACGCAGCTAACAAATAGCTTGAATCACTTCTTTCTTTTTGGGAAACGTCCCCAGAAATGCCCCTCTTCTGGATTGTTTAATTCATGGTCAGCTGGAAAATAATGGTGCCTGTGAGATAAAACAGGTCCTTTGAGGGTAGAACAGAGTTTTTCACTTTATCCCAAGTTCATGAACGAGATGTCGAGTGCTCGTGCATGTTCGTGTTTTACTCATCTTAGCAAATCATGAACTTGAAGACCGGCTGTAATCCCCGTCACCTAGGTCATCCACAACCAGTGATTATCACCTAAGTGAACGTTACGATAAGTGATCACAAAGCAGCACTTTCATATGACGATGACTTTTGGGAAATTCAGACAGGCCGAACTATCGTTCTATGGCTTTTTCCTATTCCGCAGGTTCATTACCTTCAGTCGGTTGCAAAGTCATCTGACGAATGGTGAATCACTGGCTAAGTCAAAATGCGTCAAGTCGAAAACGTGTATCAGTTGTGTTTACGGTGCATATACTTCACAGGGGCAGCCAATTAGTCCATCTAAGCCAGAATGGTACTTTAATTCTCGCGGATGAGAATAAATAAACCATTTAGAAGACCAGCAAATGAATCCTTCTTAGTTTCAGTGGCTTTATTACATCGAGTAGAGATTTTGAATTAGGAACACTTTTTGAGCTACGATTCGACCTTTGATTCATGCGTTCATTCTGAGGAGTGTTCCGAAGAAGGGGATTACTAAGCCAGCAAGAAAGTTAGATTACCGTCAGATCGTAGGTTGATGTTAGGTGAAACAGAGTGTACTCATCATAATAGAAACCGTGTGCTTCAACACCTATTTCCCACCTGATTGCTTCAGCCTATGCATAACCTAATCAGATATGTGTTATCTTGGTAAATAATATGTCGCACTAAATGTTTTATTTCAAGGTGTAGTTAAAACAATTTTGGGTACTACGTGACTACTCTGGTGAACAGCCGAGAACGCACCAAGTGTAGAACAATACTTTAATGCGTTCACAATAATCCGAGTGTAAATAAGTTAGACAGATTATAGCCTGGTTTCTAAGAGCTAAATACAACTAGATTCGGTTTTACAAGCTAGATCTACTGGAACATTGCAATCAACATCGTTACCTTTGCTTTGTAGCAAATGCGATGTGTAGGAAGCAGCGCTTAACTTTAGGCGCCGTGTTCTGATTATTCTAATAAAACAATATCGAACGCTATATAATTTTCATTGCACAGCAAACTTCTGAAGATCGATTCGTCGAACTTCCTTCCTGCCAAAATGCGCAATGTCAAACTTGGGTTTGTCACCGGCAAACAGAAGCGTCCTGTCCCAGAAAATCATTCCGCAAACTTTTTTGTCCACAAAAGGACACATCAAGTAAATACGGTCGAATTCCATGTTCAGGTTTGAAGTATACATTAAAAACCAAATGGTTACCTAACTTAGTTGTGCGAACAGCACATATAGTGTGTAGAGTAAACCTGATAAACCATGCGCCGTTTTCTGGATTAGGGTCTTGGCGTTAGCACCCTCAATGAATGTTTGAAGACGGCAATGAACCTAAATTTAACTGATTGGACTATTTTCTAGGCTTTTATATGATGAATTACTCAACAAGAATCTCATAAATCTTCAAAAATACCACTATCAATGTTCTATAAAAAGATGAAAACGAAAAGATGGGGAGGTTGGGCAATACGCACAATGTAGTACAAGTGTGAAACTGTGTGGCTTTAGTGCCTTTTCTGCTTACATCTAAACGGCATTTCCTGAGTGATGTTGAGTTCAGTCTCAGCAGGCCTCTTCTGCGCCACCAATTAGCAAATACATATCCTGACAAGTCTGTCGACCCGCAGGAAACAAATTTGATCATCAAAATGTAAGAAAATTGATCTCCAGCCAAATCGGAGCATCTGGGGACAATCTTCACTCTGTCTATCACCGTAAAAAGTGGAAAGAAGAGCAGCCTGAAAAAACGTATTGGATAAAATTTGCGCAGTTGTGCCGAAAAGTAATTTCCTTAGAATTGCCTGCCGAAAACCAGATATCTAGTACATACTCCAATTGTCTTTGCTTTCAGTAATGCTAATCTTGTGGAAACTGCTTAAACGTAGAGGCCTCCCGAACAATTTAGAAAACAATGTCCCAATAGATATTGTCGGAAATATGAAAAAGGGTGGAGGAACAAGTTACCGGGATTTGCATGAACGGACATAACAGAATATATAACCACAAATTTGTTGAAGCGGCCAGTATAAGGAACAAATCTTGATCAGTGCCTAAAAAGCGTATCCCGTCAAAACAGAAGAGTTTTATAGTAGAAGGAAAGCATTTGTCGGCAGGCGCGTTTGTTGTAAATGACCAAAGGAGTTTGAGGATAAACATTTGGGATAAAATTTGCTAGCGTTTCACGGAAACGGTGGTACAAGCAACAATCGCCTCCGGGAACTAGATTTTTTCCACTGGTACGGTGGAAGTTTTATTCGAAAAATGAAACTGTGGCCTATATTGCGAACAAAAGAACACGTGTCAAACTACACTGCAAAAATCCTTGTGTAATGTGCTCAAAAAGGTGTGATTATCCGATATCATGTCCCGAACATCGTTAAACACTTGCTTCACATTGGGTATGTGGTCAAACTTCACTCATTTTCCAGTGTGGCAAACATTGCCGGCGGCCTCGACTGCCACTAGTTTCGGAATTGCTCACAATTGGTCTAGAATATGTAGACAATAAAGCCTGGATGCTGCGTTATAGTTGAACTATCCCTCACGACTCAGGCTTTTCTTCCTTCCATAGCTGGCTTGATTTTCACTCTGATTCCGCACATGTATTTACATATTCACAACTTATGACAAGCAATAAAATTATGAAGAGGTCTGAAGTGATATTATCCCGTATGCATCACCCTTTTTTGATGTGCAACTTTGCACTGGTGCTTGAGCTAGTATCACTTCTATTAGTTTCTTTTTCATCGCAAATTCTTTCCGGCCTAAACTACTAGTTATTTTGGGGGTTTGCTATAGCGTATTTCTAAGACCGATAAATTTCGGCAAGGACATTACAAGCGGTGGAATTATCGTAATAGACAATTGTGTACTGGTCACAAAATCTTACCCAAAAGGCACTCTCGTCGGACACAAAACATAACGGGTAACCGATTGCATGTGCTTGCTGTTTGTGATATTCACTGGTCACCAAATACATTACGAAAAAAGCAACCTAACACGTCTTATTCAGAAGCTCATAGAAATAACTGGTAGTATTCGCAGTAGCAAAATTATTGTATTGATCTAATAGAACTGACCAATCTCCCCAAGAAATGCTGACTTCGCACATGAAGCACTGCACGGTCACTGATGGTAAAACACAAAGCCTAGTCTAATTCGTTATTAGATATGCATATTTTTCTTATGCTTGTTACGTTAAATTCAAGCAGTGAGTAACACTGCGAAATAAAACTTTTCTCTGCAGAAATACTTGCTCCCAAATTGAGCATAAGTAGGACCAGTAACATAAAATCACGGTAACCTAAGTGATTAGGAACGTGAGTATTGGCTTTTTCATAGGATCAACTTGACGAACATGGAGAACAAATCCGTCTGTGTAACATTACGTCAACATTTAGGCTGTTTTTGTCGCAAGTCTCTTTATCGAAGTTATCTATTCAGGAGGTGCCCAGTATGACTTGATTGACAGCATCCCTCGTAATAATAATAGATCATCACCATCCCGGATGAACCAAACTCTGCCACCAGGTTTTGCGTGTACATTCGTATATTCTTATCAAGCACCACCGTCTGGTTTGAGACTTGCCATTTTGCTGGTTCTACTGGGGTTTGGTGACTCTTACTCAGCTGCGGTGACGTTGTAAGCTGCTTACACTACACGCCATCATTATGTTCTCCAAATCACAAATCGAGTATCCCAAAACGGACCACCAACCTTAAGATTTTGAATCTTGTTAAAGGCAGAGGCTACGAAATTCTGACAGTGCAGCCCAAATCTATGTGAACAGAAAAACCTGGGCGAACTATAAGCTTCTGAACAACTGTTTCGTCTCAAAGAATTGGGCCGCAATATACCCCAAATTGTTCCGTGACACACAAGCCCGTGCAATCCTTTCCACCGTTTTTGCATTTGCAACTGTGAATGTATTTAAACACATATATAAATTTTAGTTGGTTTGTGCATATTTCTAATGCGCTAGGCAGGTGAACAATCATAGGAAACAAGTTTGTACACGCAGTTCGTTTTCATCATGAGGTTCATAAGTAGTCTCTAAGTAACTGACTAAGGAGATTGCTTTAAAATCGATTCCACTGACTCCTTACATACTAAGGACGCAAGAGCCTTAATACAGTAAGACAAATATACCAACATTAATATGGTTTGTTCCCTGGCACAAATTTTTAGGTCGTTTTTACAATATACCCATGCCAACCTCCTTTATTCTCAGCCTAAATTTGGGCAGGTTGGCGGCCGGTTTTTTTAGCTCTTTGACATGAACACAGTTCGGATAATTTACAACCAAAATACTTCTCAACCATCAACAGCAGTTACTTTTCACCGCACGTTAAATGCACAATACACACTGGAGTTAACTGATATTCTGTTGTTATTAGGATAGTAAAGTAGAAGACATATTTACTTGGATCCAGAGACCCAGTGTTTTGACTGAATTCTTGTCCGATATACATATTTTCCTCTCCGTAATTATACTGTTCATTCTTGCCACTGTGCACCCATCGTGCAGCACTAGACACTCGTAGTATTAAGTGGAATATGTAGCGTTAAACTTACTATTATTAGAAGCCGTCTTAATTTTGTTTATCAACAGTAATTTTCCTTAAAAGTCTGGCATATCAAAACCCAACAAAATTGAGACACAATCTTTTACTGTTCATTCAAAAACTTGAGAGTTAAGCTACGAAACCCCGTTCTGAAAAATCAAATTCACTTATATAACTCAACACACCTGCTTGTAAGTTTTTATGGCATCTTACGCGGAACTCGCGGCGTCACCGTTTTTCGTTAGCTGTGAGGTTTTCGGTGCGTTATTCATATTGTCTGATTTCGCTAAAATTATCAGGTTAAACTATGGTAAGCCCTTTGCACAAATTGGCAAGTAATTGTGATCTTACACATACGTCATTAAAGCGCTTGGCAAAAATGAAGAACAGCGAAATAATCCCGTATTGCCCTGCATTGTCAGGCATAAGCAGGTGCAAAGCCTGCTATGGAAATGGGAGGTAGAAGTAGCCGAAAAAGCTAGTTTTGTGGGAAGTTTTACAAACTAAATCACTATACGGGTAGCAAAATACAGATTCAGCATTTTAGACAGAAAAATTTAAAAACGTCACACATAATAGTAACTAGTGTCTTGACGTAGGTTGGAACTCTTCCCAGTTACCATTCTTATGTGCCATAGGCGCTATGGTATAGTATATAGGGTGTGGTGTAACACGCGGTCGTGAAAATGTTTAATAAAGCGCAATCACAGCACAGTCAGGTAGGCTTTGAACAATGCTACTTATATGACCTGGCTAATATTTGAATGTCATATATGGATTATTTAAATGACCTTTACAAAGGCCTCTCAAAATCTAGTGCTCATGCGCCATTCCAGCCTCAGTTATCAAGGGCATCTCCGTGCGAACTTTACTGCACCTGTAATGCTAGCTTCAATAATATCATGGCAAATAACAACAGCATCAAAGGCGCATTTTGGGACAACTGTATTAAACTTTTAGCTTACAGGTAGTGCAATAAAACATCAAATTACGAACACGCAATGATCAAGATTATGGGGTAACTCGCAAACCGTTCTTGTCTTCCAAGGCATTGAAGAAGCCTTCAGCTTAGTAGATAAAATGGTTTATCCAAGTTTGCTCAGTCGAAGAGGTTTGGATTTAAATTGTATTCTTATTCTTTGAGATTTCTGTTTTTATCTTTTCAGTCACCCGAGGACCCATAAAAGACTTTTATAGGTTTCACGTGACCAGCAAAATTTCCCTGGATTGTTTTATTTCTAGTTTTATAATTAAAAGTTAACCATAGGGTGCGTACAGCATAATCACACCCAGACAAACCTCAGCAAACTTGGATTGCAAATACGACGGTAACTAGTTATTTGATGAGCATATATATTTTGATTCAGCACGTGCTGTGTATCTTCAGGTTGCGAAACAATACTCCGATTTCTAGTATTTCCGATAGTGCTTCAGAAATTAAGCTTAGACGTTTTGATTTTGATGATCCACAAACCCGCTTTGTGCATATATCATAAAGGTAAAAGCTCAGTCAACCAATAATTGCTACCTTAAACATAAGAAACAAGCTGTAGTAGGTATAAAGCTCATTTCTGTGGGCAGGACTCTTCGTACCAATGAATAGTGACACTTTCAATTAGTAAAGTAAACCACCCAAGCAACCGGTGACTCACTAGGGCAGTAAGCGTTGTCTGGATGCAATATGCTTACTACGTGAACCAAAAGCACCTAATGAAAAAAGGTTCACTGGAGTAGCAGCAGTAGTCGTTTAGTTAAGAGTAGTGGAATATGGACTCCGTACGCACAAACATATGCTATCATACCCTAAATGCCACCTGGCGAAGGGTTCGCGACAATAAGCCACAAACCAAAAGTGCGAATAGAACGCTACCACAAATAAGCTGAACGTTGGAAGTCTTTCATGATCTCCAGGATAAAATCCGCGTAATTCTTTCTCGACGCGGATCGAAACCGTACGCTAAATAACGCGCAGCGGATTTCAGTGCTGAACACACTGCCTCCCGTAATCAAAACAACTGTTGTGCAGGATGCTTGTAATAGGTGTGGCTCGCGAAGAAAGCTTGGTTGGCTCATCTACCTGCACCTTGTCCCGGCACGTCCTTTAGCAGGTTTTCTACAATGGTTCTAAAAACTGTAAGCACCTTACTGTTGGACATTTCCGAGAGGATCATAGAATTTTTAGGTAACTCCACACATTAAATTTCGAAGTGTTTATTCCTTCTCTGGTAATTAAAGTGGTGCGGTACTGTCTACGTTAGAATAATTACGGAAAGCACACGCTTCGGCAACTTCGTGCACTCTCATGAAAAACTTTTAAAGGCAAAAAGTGCTGGACAATTTGTGCAGGCTTTGTAGGGTTAACAGACTCCATACCGACTTGTCATGCTTTAGCGCTGAGAAGGTCCTTGATCCTGGAATAAATGGGTAGCTGCATGAGTATATGGAGGCCTTTATCTGTGGTGGCAACCTGAGGCCATTTCTACCTTCGAAAAATGGCCTGAGTGCTACAGTGAGTAGCCCTATGTTCGGTAAGGCTTACGAAAACATTATCACTACGTTAAACATCCTTGATATACGGTGGCAGCCAAAAGACCTAGAGAATCATTATCTAAGCTGATGAAGATAGATCAGCTGGCCTTCGCAGCAAGTAGAGGCATCCCATCATTATCAGTGGGACCTGAAGGAGGTGCTGAAGCATAGATATTCGGTTTGCAACCTATTCCGCAAGTTCAACCTACATGCCTTCTCAAGGTACCCATTCTGCGTAATCTGAAAACATGCGCTTGCACAACATTGTCGGCGAACGGCAGTTCGACTTTCCGGAGGCATTTGGGGATATTACACAAAGAAACTGGAACAGACGGGTAGCCCGTTTGATGTGTACAGAATGCTAGGGGAACTAATGCATGTGCTCTAAGTTGACACAGTGCAATCGTTCAAATCGTGGCAAGCATACTTCTCAAAAGCATTCGATCGAGACCCACACGTCTTGCTGCTCTACAAACTCGCTTCTTAAGGGATTCAAGGGAAAATTCTGCACTGGATCAATGTTCTCCTATCAGATATAATGTTTCTAGTAAAAGTATGCTCAACCTACTCTTCTCCAGTGCCGTTCTCCACTGGAGTTCCTCAATGCTCCGTTTTGGGACCACTGCTGTTTCTGATATACGTCAACGACCTTCCAGACGTTCTTTCAAGTCCATGTCTACTTTTCGGGCGATTTGAAATCCTGGAGCTCAAACGCCAGTGCCCTCCAGATGGATGTGGACGCTGCAAAATAGTAGTCGTTGGAGTGGTACCTTCCTCTGAATGACGAAAAGTGCGTCCATATGTCATTCGGGGGAGACTCAGCGAACGCCTGTGTCGTGCATGGTGAGAATGGACCAGAAGACATCACGAGGATAGCTGCCAAAAAGGATTTGGATATCTGTCTCTCTCCAAACATGTCCTTCTCACTGCACCATGAGAAATCGGCCCAAAAGGCATTCGCCGTTCTACGGGTGATTCGGCGCACCTTCTCCCGTACTACTCTCATGGACTTCCAAATACTCTACGGGGCCTACGCAAGACAACCTCTTGAGTATGCCAACCAAGTTGTCTACTCAGGACGCACGAAAGACGCAACCCTCCTTGAGCGTGTCCAGCGAGCTGCTACGAAGATGGTTGCCGGCCTTAAATCCGTGGACTAAGAAACGCGTCTCGTGGTGCTTGACCTCTTTCCCCTAGAGTATCGTCGCCTCCGAGGTGACCTAATACTTACTTATGCCCCGGGTTTAACTAGGTTTGGTCAACAGTTTTTTCACCGTTGGTCCCGCTAACACACGGCGGGGACGTGGCAAACGGATTTTCAAGCTCAGAGCGCACAATTTTATTAGGCAAAATATTTTATCATTTCGAGTAGTTGTTGCGTGGAATGACCTTCCCCCGACGGTTGTCCACGCTACATCTAGCACCTGGTACAGAGCACTGTTAGACGCTTTTTTATGCAAATCCTTGCGCTGGCAAGCATACTGCCCCGCGCTGAGAACCTAAAGGGCAGTGCTACACACTTTTTTCGCTTGTGACTTTCAGGTGTACGGCAGCCGCTGAACGACAAGAACAAAACCGACCCGGGAAAATTAGGCGAACTCCTCGATCCTTTGTATCAACCCGTGAATCTGTGAATCGGGCGATACCAGACACGAGCAATGTGCCGTTATCAACGAAGGATCTAAGAATATATGTTTTTGAAATTGCTGGTATTCGTTTTCAAGTTGCTCCTGCATAAAACCAGATCAATTGTCATTCTTGAATACATATTCAAAAAATCTTCATCATGCGCATTAGTAGCTATTTAATCTCTTAAACAGGCAGATTGAAGAGCATAAAACTCACCAGGAATTTCCAGAAGGCGCATATTTCTATATATGTTCGGATTAGATTTCCGTAGTTCTGTTAGCTTCCAACCGTCCACGGCGTGAAAATTATCTCTTCCATTTCGTAGATTATCGTTTAGTTCCGGTAATTGATATTCGTCGGACCCGTTCAAGCTTGGTTTAATAGTCGGACGCGTGGGATCATCGAGTGATTTTGAATAATGAAAGGCCGGTTCTAAATTGTTTTTTATGTGATTGTTTTCAGTGGACATTTTGTAGTTATGTTATTAATCGCCTAATCAGTCAGAGTGTAGTTTAACTTCGCGTCCTATAATTTATTAGCTGACAAATCCGGAGGAAAATCAATTTGAAACGCGAAGACATGTCTTTAGGTAGCTTTTAAACCATCCAGAGAAGTGCACTGAATCGAAAGTCAGAACGACTGCTGTTGTCTGGTTTGAAATGGAACATTTATGTTCTGGTTCACATGTTTATAGTATCAATACGTTAAAACAAACCAAGTAATTAATTAGTTCAACAGATCTAACAGGTTTTCTAGGCGCGCAAACAAGTTGGAGAATGAACCAAAGTAGACTTTGGATAGAGAGTATTCTTCCTGATCTCAGAATCACTGTGATATTGCAGCTGGAACCAAATCAATAAAGAAACGAATCCTTGTTTGAACCTGACAGGTTTAGCGATTTCCATCCGAAATCTCGCAACAAGGATTTTTGGACCACGCCACAGTGGCGAGTGCAGTGGAATCCGCACAAGGATCTGCCACACGTAGGCGAGTCACACTAAATGGACGGTTTCCATTATTCTAATATCTGTCAACGTCAACTGGGTAGTAATGTATACACGTGCAACGAGACGAAATCGGTGTGCTGCGGTCTACTGACTGGCCCTCAGTGCAAAGCCATGATGGCTGATCGCGTTAGTAACCGTTGTATTTAGGTGTAAAATACGCTGTTTTCTGTATTTGATCATCCGGTTTATGAGCATAGGTAACCTCCTGGTTGGCCCATTATGAAGTTGGGATAGAATGAGGAACGAAGAATAAGCGTAAGGCAGGTGCACTGGAGATCATACATATTCAGCACTCCTGTAACGGAACTATGTTTGCTTTTATCCATGGCACCCAGTGAAGGCTAGAGAGGTTGGAGTCAGAAAAGGTAAGTAGTGGAATCTCGGTTAAAACTCGGACATGTCTTAGTGGATGCGCGAGGAACGAATACCATTCAGAGGACGTGTTGACTGAAGCCGTATTAAAGATGTAGAGAAGTTTAAGTATTTCTGGGCTGAAGAGCTTCCATTTTATCAGGCATTTTTGGCGAAGAGCGTGTGGACAGGCTTGCAGTGGGTCATTGTTAAACCTATTACTCCCTGACTCCTAGCTGCATCTAGCCACATTAGTCGCTTTTCTGACGGTAACCCCGTATAGTTACTCCACAAGCAAGAAACATTCTGTGGAGGTCCCTCAAAATCCCGGCACGACCAATTAGGCAACGAACAAAATAGCGAGCATCTCACGATTCCATGCGCTAGCAACGTTGCTGAAATGAACGTAAAACTCTTGGGACGGCGTGATAGCAGTGGTCCACCAGCAACTTACCAACTCGCAGAGTTCGTTGTCAAAACGAAAAAGAAAATTATGTGGTGTCCTACGCACACTCTCATGCAATTCTTGTGCCAAACACTGCGTGACACAAACAGGAATGAAGCCTTACGCCAGATATGATTAACACAGAATCGCTTTCACGAGAATTGATCAGCCCCCACCAAACTTCGTACGGAGATAAGGTTGACAATGCATATCAGTGCCACATGTTGGGCCTAAGAAAGCTCCAAAAGCAGAGCGGAAGCCTGCAAAGGAAACCGAAGTGCAACTTTGTGTCATGCATCAAAGCGCCAATCTATTGGATGAAACAAACTGAACGGGGTACGTATCAAACCAATAAACCAAAGAGCCAAATCAAACAAGGGGAAGCACTTTGGTAGTTGGTCAGAAGCCGAAATCAGCAGCTATCACGTAGAATATGATAAAATGCAAATAGATCAAACCAAAACACAGCAGAAATTCGAAACGGATTGAGCAGAACACTGTAGGGAAACCACGACCAACAGACAGTATCAAAATATATTATTGGATTGCTGAAAGATAGACTACAATCAAACACGAACCGGTCGGAAACGCTTTAAAGTTCACCGAAAGGTAGCTTTCCGGCACGCCAGTCTGAGATAAGCAGTGGTTACTACAAAGCAGGAAAAATAGTAAACGAAACACTAGAGCAAGGATTTACTCATCCGTCATCAGTCCACCAACTCCTTAAACATAAAACGTAAATTATATAATCGCAAGCACTTAAGATGATGTTACCCACCCAACCGCTCGCCGATAATACTTCCATGACTTCTGCAAAACGTTAAAAAACTGCCAAAAATCTGTTATTAGCGCAAACCGACCGCATTGCTCAGCTTAGCGTCTCCTTTAAACCGGGTAAAATTGGTGTGTTTTGCAGGTGGTTTGAAATAGCGGGCTTGTCATTCCACCTTGTTTTCAGTGTATATCGGAGGGTGTGTGGGAATATACAGGCCTTGTAGGATGGAATTTGTGCGACAAATTTAGACAAAAAGCATCCATGAATAAACGATGGACCGAGTGAGTTTGTACTCTTATTCATCGGAAATGCCTCTAGCAAAAACTTCAAAATTAGCCCCATCATGAGTTGAAAACTAGAATAAAGATGGAGCAAGTAGGCAGTGCACGCCTAATCCGGGATGGTCCTTTTTTCAACGTGGCCGATGGCCGTCTGGAGGACGCCAGCGGTCATCTGAGAAAGCGGCTGTATCATTCAGGCACATCCACAAACACCATACGGAAGATGGCCCGGCACGGTGATTTTCTCATGCAGGAACACGTCGTCGTTCGGGGGTCGTATCGATGTGAACTAACGGCAATATTGAAAAGCGACGGCGGCGTCCTAAACATGTTTTCCCGAATAACTACGTATTCATATTCCTTCGTTTTGGGCCACTTGGGGGCACGACCCCCGAGGCTGCACCATCATAGTGTTGATACTTACTAGGTCAGGCGAATCTACTTTAACGAACTTACAGTTCCTGGTGCAAACCCCCAAGTGCTTCTGATTGGTTGATTCCCGTGCCGGTAAATGGGCGTGCTCCTATTACCAGGCGAGGTGACGTCCCGGTATCCATCTGTTCTGCATTCACAGACCCGTCCGTTCAATGCATTAGGAAACATTATTCATAGATTATTTCTCAGGCAGCTTTCCCATCCACCAAAAATTTGTTTGATTACAACCGACCTGGATTCCCTCTGCGCCAAGCCTCGACATCTGTGATGGACAACCTGGTGTCGGTGATTAAAGGAAATGCGCCCCATCCCAGATGGCGGACTAAGGACACAGATTTTGGCATTTTTTGGGCTTTTGGCATGCCGATTGGTCGCAATGACCACTGGTGTGCAACAGATCGCTCATCATATCACGTCGACTGCTGTGATGGCGACCATTGCCAGCTGTGTGATAACGATTTTCAGGTGTGTCCCATAGGTAAGCACGCATGTGATTAACAGATTTTTGCTGTCTAGCCGCTCGTCCATAAAGTACACAAGTGTGCTTACTAAGCGATCCGCAAAGAAAGTATACTACAATGTTGACTTCGGCCGAAGCACAGATCCCAGCCCTGTCCCGAAAGTCTGCGTGCGTCCGCATTTTCGACCCCCGGGAGAAGCAAACCGGCAGGCGTCAGTTAATAGCACAATACTAGTACCAATGCTGTGGAGCGGCGGTTGGAAGAAATAGACGATGGTTATTTCATGTGACACATGTAAGGGCTCCCTGTTCCAGTGTGTTCATCTTTCAATGATGCATCATGCATTTCAGGTATTCTTCCCATTACTTAAGGCCTAATACTTAGTAGTAGTAGTAGCTGCAAGAAAAAAAGCACCACGAATCAGCCATTGAAGATATCGTCCCATAGGCAAGGTTCTACGAGGCTGTCGCCTTAAAGTGCTCCACTCATTGAGTAAGTATTGCTCCAAGTTTATCAGCCACCTACCTCGAAGTGGTATTTCGATAAACTAACTTGTATCTTCCTCTCATTTCAGGATACTAACAGTTCGATGAAGACTGCACACCAAAAGGGACGTGCGCTTCTTGCCGGGACACGTAATAATCAAAGCGCTCCATAAAATTAAACTTTTCATCTTGTCCGAGTTGAACCATTGACTTTTCCCAGTTGAGATGGATGGCCCCATGTTTGCCAATCGATTAGGCGTCGTGGACCCTTAGCCACATGGTAGTCGTATGCATCAGCTAGCTTTATTCAACCGTCCGCCATGACTGACGTAGGTTACATCCAGCTGGTTAGCTAAGCATTGCGGACACCTAGCCGCTTGACTGACGTAGGTTACATCCAGCTGGTTAGCTAAGCAGCGCGGACACCTAGCCGCACATCAGTCATGTTCGTCAGCTAAGTTCTCATTGCTGCACTGTGGAGGCAAAGACAACATCTTCACTTAAGTTCGGACTCAATTGTAGGCGTTATGATGAGCGGCACACCATGTCCGTCTCTAGCTACAAACTACCTAGCAGCACCCCAAAGCCGGCTAAGGAAAGCTTGATATTTTTCGCTATTTGCAATGGAAAACTGCTGCCAGTAAAATGGACATGAATATCACAGTGTGAAATCAAGGAATGTACAAGAAAATTCGACCTACGAGCATGTGACAACACCAGCTGCAACGTTTACGTTCCTTAAGCCTAGTACGAGTTATCCGAAAGGATGAATGTGTACATGGCGTTCGTTACCCGGAACAGCTAATCTCGATTTCCGAAAGCACATGATTCGACATCCGTCTAGTCGTGCAGCAGACGCAAGGCAAAATTTAGTTCCAGTGGTGGTACTTCCGCATATTTTGCGTATACGAGTACAGTGTGTGCTCTCTAGTAAGTTCATAAACTACTGTAGCTGCGGAACTACCTGCAACTTTCTCCGATCATAGGCGATTGACGTTCTACTGCAAGTTGAGATAGCCTACTTCATTAAGCACTGTTTTCCAGTCCGAGGTAACTGATGACCTTGAAGATTATTTCACTTAAACAAATCAACCACACAAAGAAATCTCAGAAAAAACATTAGACACACGTACTCTTAACTATGACGCGATAATATTGAAAACATCGTAGTTTCCGAGAAATCGATTCCATTCACCGGGTACAGACTGTCCAGCAAGCTACCACAAAATTGGTGCCGCCCTTAAATACGTTGGCTACGAAACGCGTCTGGCGGTCCTTGACCTCTTTTCCTTGGAGTGTCGTGGCTTCCGATTAGAACTGCTACTTACTTATGAGGTGTTTGAACAAGCTATTCGCCGTTGACCCAACCAGCAAACAGAGGGGAGAGGGTAGAAAGATTTTTAGGCTCAGATCGCACACATTTATAAGGGAACAATTTTTCTCATTTCTCGTAGTTAGTGCGTAAAATAACCCCCCTCTTACAGTTGTTTAAGCCGCATCGCATACCCAAATCAGAGAACGTTTTGACGTTTTTTATGTGGGCCCTCGCGCTAGCAAGCTGACTGCTCTACGCTGAGAACAGAAATAGCAGTGCTAAACCTTTTTTCCGCTTGTGCCTTTCAGGGTGAACGAAAGTCGCCTTATGACAAGAGCAAACGTGACCCTGGAAGCTTAGGCAAAAGCAGTGACTCTGCGTATCAATCAGTGAATCAATGAACGTGGCAAGTGGCGGGAGACATCCTTCACAAGCGACACTTTAGTAAGGGACAGTCTTCGCGGGCTCACTTCATACCAGAATCGGAGGGCCTCCCGATGGCCATGATGGACTTCCACTGGTGTGTGCTACCTCTCGAAACGAAGGACGCAAAACCCAACTGTGGTCTCAGAGTTGGCCTCTCATCCCATTCCGCTCGTCTTCAGTCGCTTTTTTGGTGATCCACAAGTTGACGCGGCTAGATCTGCTGGGAGTTTCATTTTTATAGGTCGGCGAGCTGCCAACAGGCTCCTTTCAGGGAACCGAACGAACTTCTAAAAGGATAGCTGCTCCGGTAAGTTCAGGATATTTTCGGCCAACTTTGTTCACTCCCAGCGAAGACTGATTGCCATTCAATTTTGTTCTTTGGAAGCAACCAAGCCAATCAGTGTAACACTGGTGTCAGTACGAGCTCACGTCTATTCACCTCTTGTACCCATTTCCCTGATATGGTACAGTCCCCGGAAGCAGGTTACCCCGGTGGATGTACCGTTGTCAGGGTTTCAGCCCTGCCATGGGGCCGCCAGAACTTTCGTAAGGGATGTGAATGGTCTTTGCGAAGCCCTGCTTCCCTGGCGACTACACACAATCTCATAATACCATCTCCATTTTACTGGTGCAAAAATGGACAGAACGCACTAGCTGTTATTTGCCATCGCAAACCATGTTGGACACGCTAGCTTGAAAGCTTTACCAAAACCTTCAAACCTTACGCAAATTCCGATCTAAATAATCAGTTCTTACCCTAGGTAAATGCGCTGTCGCCAAAAGCACCTGCACGGATATTTCAAAAGGATTGTCCAATTTTTAGCGTGCAAGTCCTCTGTTTTCTGGCAGCTCATATTCCTTTAAATAGTCTCAGAAAATATTCAGATGCAACTCAGCCAGCGTTTTGATCTAACCTAAGTTACTTTTGCATTCACAAAATTTCCGCTACTTATTCTGAAATGTCATCATTGAACTAAATACCTAAAGACAGAACCAAACTCGCGCTGGAAGTTACGTTACCAGCTCCACTAAGCTTAGTTGAGCAGTAGGCTAGAGCAACGGAAAATCACTACGAATATGGTTTAAGTTAGGTGAAGGTGTCGCACAACGAACGCCAAAACGTACAACGTGAGGGGCTGATTCTATTTTAGTTGATTTAATTCTAGGGCTCTATAACTTTAATTCAGGAAATCGTCCTCATTCAGGTCAGAGTAAGCAGTCAAGTTTACCGGCAGTTGATCAGGCGACTGTTTACACGTTCGCTAAGCTCAGCGACTGAATTTCAAACATTTCGCTGCCATACGAACAGATGTCATCAGCACGCACTTGGGTAAGTACTTCCCTGTTGCCTGTTTTTACGTAGCATGTGAAGGTTTATATTATTTCCTAACGTGATTGGCTGGTTGTGCGACGGCGTTTCTAGTGGATTTACCGTTCTGCTTTTCATCTCAGCTGCGATGTGGTCTGCGTTCTTCCGAGACGATAAAAAATCCGAATGCCTTCTATTTTTAATAGCTTCTCCTTCACTTTGATTAGCCTCCTTACTTTGCATTGCGGTGTGGTCTGATATAATTAAGATTTATTGGCCGGTTGCACCGTTTATTTTCTCCATTTTAACGGCTCGTGTCCTAACTTCCAAACTGCTCGCCGGTCAATTTAGTGTTTGGTTCGTTGAGTGTGCGTCTCTCGTAATGAAAGTGATGTGCCCATTTAATGGGACTTTCCTGACTCTATGAGTTCCTTGTTTGGTTGCTTGTGCAGTTCAGAGCTCTGTGACCCCGGCCTTCTGTTGCTCTTAGTGGCTGATAAATAGGGTCAGTTTCGATAGCTTCTTTGGTGATGCACCACTCTTCAATAAATTCATGTTCTCTCTTCGTTCTTGCTTGACGCAGTATGAGAACGGCGCTCCAGTCGGACTCGTATCCTTCGTGATCCTTGTGCAATGAGCCGAGAGGAAATTGAGCATGTCTTTTAGTAGCGAGCTTTTGTTTAGTTATTCCGGAGGAAAGCTTCCGTCCCGTTTCTTATATGTTTCATTTTTTGGGGTCCTCCCATTGTATTCTGTATGTGACATTGTTCCTCATTACTGTGTCCAATTATTTTCTTGGTTTCAAGATAATGCTCCGCAAAGTGTTCGCAGGCTTGTAAGCGGACGTCGTATTGTGCTGTCGTAAGAGCTTTGGCGCCATTTCGGCGATGTTTTATATGTGTGAGTGTGGCCCATTTGCTTCTGTTTTGAACTGTTGAGTTAGTCATATTTGGCTTCTTGAGTGAATTTCAGATGAAATTATCTGTGTATATCTTTCTCTGGAAGAATGTATATAGGCGTTTCCTTCTGTGATCTTGGGTCTGTAGTGCTGCATTGAGTCCCGATCCGCCTGAAAACTGTACGAATGTAGCTCTTGATTGTGACTATTTGGATAGCTGTCTTGGTAGCTGAGAATTCGGTCAGTTAGCGTCGCCTTTCTGTGTGCCTCAGTTCGTAGCTGTCTGGCGATTTAGGAAGAGGACGTCCAGATATGCCGGTTATCCGTTGTCTTCTTCTTCTACTGGGAAGTCGATGCCGTCGAAAACGTTGAGTAGTGGTTGGCTTACTCGCTGCAGTTTGCTGTTTTTGTTGATCACAAGGGTGTCGTCCACTTGGAGGATACGTATTCTAGCGTTTGCATCGGCAATACAATCGGTTCCAGCTTATTCATTGTGATCAGTGCAATACATCCTGCAACTGGCGACCTCAATTGTGTCCCCCGTAGTGGTTAACATTATTCTTCGTTGAACCCTAAATGTGGGATCAAGCATGTCGAGCAACTGGCAGAGGGCTTCTTTTTCCAGCGATTTAGTTGGCACCATGCACTTATCCAATACTTTGGCCTCAGGCGCTCTGGTAAAACCTTGACCGTCAGACGTGAATAGTGCGATGACATCCAATGAGACCATTATTTCGTCCTCATGGTCGTTTACGTTCTTCAGGCTCTCCAAAAACTGTCCGCATTTTTAAGTGTTTGTTGAGACCCACCGATGATATGTTTTACTAGTCTCAATATTTCTTTCGAAAGATTGTGCGTCAGCGGTCAAGGGCGTGCTACTATTGGTTGTAGAATATGTGGAGGTCGAATCGAGGTATTATTTTCCAGTGTTGTGATTTTGAAGCAATCGTGGGACTTCTTTTAGTTCTTCACGATCTCGTTTGCCAGTTGATTGTTTTGATCGTGTTCAAAGCGGCGAAACCTAGTTGTGTCATTGAGTAGGAACTTTGATTTACTGATGTAGTAAGCTTTGTCCATAGTTACTTTAACGCGTTTCTTGTTGGCTGTCAGAACCACTGTGCTGTCATCTTTATTCAACTTGTCGAACTTGAATTTTGTAGATCTGGCTAAGTATTAGGGACAACTCCAGAAAATGACGAGGCCAATAATCAACAAGAAGAGTTATGAACGAGCTGCTAAATTGTATGGATAAAATGCATGTGTCGACCTCAAATCATGTTTACATACATCTAAATCTTTGCAAAAATCAGTGAAAATCCAACTAAAATAAAAAACTAGTTCCGTAGCTTTAGGAAGAACCCCCCCCCCCCGAAACCGCACTACCGCTCGCAGTTAGGCGCTGCTGCTGCTGACAAGCCTATCCCGCACAAGATTGGCTGAGTTCGGGCCGCTTGCTGGTCCGACGTCGAAGCGAGCTCTGATTGCTCGGAAGCCTGGACACAACAGCCAATCATGACCCAGTATTCGCTGAATGCTAATGTTCAGTGGCGCATTCCGAAGGCGTTAGAATTTCAACGATGTTGTTGGGGTATACACTGTATGTACGACGCGCTGTACAAGTGTTTTGACCTGGTTCTGGGCGTTAATATACGTTGTGCACCTTTGGTGGTCGCTTTTGACTGGAACGCCAGCTTGGAGGGTTCAGACGGAGAACTAAGCGGAGAAAAATACCGTCATTACACGTAACTCAATAACAAATCGGTCGCAAAAGATGACTTGTGTGTCTGATTTTGCAGCAGAGATGAAGTAAACGGTGGATGCAAGCGGGTAGACAGCTTGGGCGGTAGAAAAGTGAAAGCCAATCCTACGATTTTTCCGCTTTGCCTTTATCTGCGAATTCAATTAAGTTTACTGGGACGTAATTGTTCCCGTCGATAGCCCAGTGGATGTGGCACAAAAGATCTCCCTAAAAATTTGTAATGTGCGCAGTTCCAATGATCCAAGTCAATAGCAAAGCAGATTTACGCCGCACCTGAGTTTTGGGTGTACGTTTACCTTACATGCAGAATGAATTTTCGAAGAAGTTCTCTACTGAGATTGCCTGTTTTATTGTGGCAGCATTTATAAGCCTATCAGCAGGAATGATGCCGGCAGCGTCCTATATTATGTACAAGTAGCTGCGATTGAATTGCTGTGACACCGCGGATACTACTTTTAAAAGATGAGCGAAGCTAATCAAATTTGTTCGGAGGATTGCCACACGTTTCGTAGAGTGGTTAGAAAGAAAGCACTAATAGCACCAGTTAGAACTGATAAATCTTTCACAAAGGTACCTACAGACCATGAGCGACCTAAGCGGAGTCCCTTACACCGTGAACGTCATCTTAAGCCGTAACCAGCGGACGCTTTGCAGAGCAGCCATAACTGTCACCGCTTTGCTCATTGACGATTGTCAATGTTAGGGTGCAGGAGGCTATTTTTGGGGAGAAAAGCTGGTGACATTGAGATGAGTTTCATGAATCTTAAGAGCAATTGATCAGATGGATCAAAATTACAATAAAAGTAAAGGTTTGGGTGCATGT